>ML388806.1:2883-21648 GCA_005239525.1 Nicotiana knightiana
AAGTATCCGAGAAGTAAATTCACCGACGGGGGAAACCATAACCTTAGATCTTTATTACAATTGTTTACACCTTAGCGTAGTTAATCTTTAGTTTTAATCTTTAGTGTTAGTAATTTAAATAACATCAAGTGACAATTGAGTATTCTAACAGCTTGCTTGATACGTAAATTCCCTGTGGGATCGACTCTGGACATAATACCCCGGATTATATTTGCAACGCCCGCTTAGTCTTTTATTAGACATAGTTGAGCGTGATCAGTAATGAATTAACGTTACATGATGCTTATGTCCCCGAAGTTATGAAATTTGAGAAAAACTTGTAAGAAATTGTTCATGGAAAAGTATTCTCTTTTAAAAAAGGATAATGTATGTGTATGTGACCGCTTCGCAACTTACATTCCGCGAGCGGAGTGTTAATTTCCCCCACTGTTATGGGAACAGACCGTACGCCACTACAGATTGAGAGATGCACTTTTGGTACGGGCCGTTCGATCCTCGGCAGTGCATAGAGAGGGATTGAGGTATGCACTTTTTGTACGGGCCGTTCGATCCTCGGCAGTGCATAGAGAGGTTGAGAGATGCACTTTTGGTACAGGCCATTCGATCCTCGGTAGTGCATAGATGTGAGTACTTTGTGGAGAGGTGCACTTTTGGTACGAGCCATTCGATCCTCAGCAGTGCACGGTCATGACTATATTATGACTCCGACCGGTTGTCCTTACCCTGCATGCATATGATTTATTTTGTACAAAACTCATGGATATTGATCTGACAGATATTTGGGGGTGGGGGGGGGGGAAGTGAAGTGGTAATTGTTTTATTTATTCCCAGTATTCTTCCTGGATTTCAGTAAAAGAGTATCGTAAGATCATGGTAGCAGAGTCATCTCCGTATGTATACAATGTAGTCTGTCCTAGATGGTTTACGAGTTGTAATTGGATGTTGCGTGCGAGGAAAATAAGAAAACAAATATGTGGGTTGTGGGTAAATACATTGGCACCTACAGTTGTGAAATGGACACATTCAGTGGGAATCATTTTAACTTTAATGCTAACTTGATTTCTCTTGTCTTGATTCCACACATTGAAGCGTTCATAAGGTACAAGATCAAAGAGTGTATAACATATGTCCACCAGGAATATGGGTGTACCATTACCAAAACTAAGGCACTTCTCGGGCGCATGGTGAACATCGACAACTATTGGGAAAAAAGGATAATCATCATCTCTATGCAATTTATAATTTTCTAACAAATCCCAGTATTGATCCTCCGTTCCTCCCAGGAAGTTAAGATCATCCATTGCATGATGAACAACTAGTGCCTTTTCCATTTATAGGATCTCCTTCATCAAGTGTCGAATCACTTCCGGTTCGTCTTTGTGTGTGTTTTTTTGGAAGGTTGCAGACAGTGCTTGTGGCACAACAAGACCATGCCAGAGACATAGTACTTCGTAATCACACCGTTTTGAGTAAAGGGGAACCCATTATAATTTTTTTCCCCAAATTCGCATACCTTCAGGCTTTATAGAATATGCTTCGCCCTCAATAATGTGCCCTGCAACTTTGAGATCGGTGTGTATATTGATAGGCTTATTTTCCAAGGTACGCAGTACACCATACTAATTGTCATCAACCAAGTTAGTGTAGAAACCTCGCATATTTTTTTCAAGGTAGGGATCGATAGTGTTAAGACGTGTTCCATGGGGATCTGTTGAACTACCTTCACCCTTTTGCCTTTTTTTTAACCACTTTTTAAATGTTAGTGGCATTTTTTAAATGGATTTTCTAATATTTATTCAAGAGGTCTTTGAAATACGGATGACTTGGTTCAGTTTAAGCAGTTGTCTTATACCCGAAAAAATCATTATCACCTAAAGCATAGCACGGTGAAATTCCACGTTATGTGTGTTGTCTTGTCGACCGAAAAAAGTTGTTGTTTAGAAAAATCTATCTTCTAGAAAAGTTATATGGAATTTCGGTCGACAAGACAACACACATAACGTGGAATTTATCTATCTTCTAGAAGAAAAATCTATCTTCTAGAAAAGGCATTTTGCAGTATGTTTGGAATATGATCGGTGAATATGAACTCCTGATCTTTAAAATGCAACAATAAATTACGGCAGTGCAGGAGAAACTAAAAGAGGCGAAAGAAGAAAAAAGTAGGTGGGAAGATAAATTTAAATGATTGAAGCAAAGAATAATGGACGATAGTGACTAAACAAACACATGTATGTGTTGAGTGTAGTATTTTATCTTTATGGTTTTCATATCATGTATTTTCATTAGTTGTACCAAATTTAAATTATGTTAAGTTGCTATATTTGTGTTTGTTTTGTAGTATCAAAATAACGAAGAACCCGAGAAATAAAAAAATAATGTGCATATAATGTAAACAATAACAATTGTTGCTATTATTTACTGAAGCAGCCGTTGGCCTGAGGCTTTAAAGCAGCCGTTGGCCTGAGGCGCATCCTACCCGGCTACACTATCAGGATCATCCTCATCACGTTGCCACTTTATCGGAGGATGTACTGTAGCATGATCGTCTGTAAGGTTGGCAAGCTCAGTAGAAAAGGTCGTCGATCCAGCAGTAACCTACAGAATAATAAGATATTTTAGTATATGAAATATATATTAGTAATGTACGTGTTAAGTCACAAAAAATTAAATTGTCTTACCATAGTTGTAATGAATTTATATCCACGCATCAAGGTGCGAGCCCCAGCTCACAGGTGCGGAATCCCTGTAAGCCAGGCAATATATATTCTTTGAAACTCGGGATTTCATCCCATTCATTCATTTTCCTCCACCATTAGAGTCTTGTGAGCCTCGGGAGAGCACACCATGACCTAGCTACTGTCAAGGTAAGTTAATTCCACTTCAACACTTGTTTAATTCATGATCTTCTAGCTAAATTAATTACTAAATCATTGAAAAGTCAAGAATTGGTAAGTAATTTAGGGTTCTTGAGAAATTGGTGAATTACCCATTTATTGCCATAAATTCAAGTAGAAATCATATATTAACGATCCTTAGGCTTCGGGTGAGCGATTCTTCCGTGAGTTTTCAGAATTCGAGCGTGCGGGCCCGGGGTTGGATTTTTGGAATTCTTCAAGAATGTTAAATTATTGAATAAATAGGATAATTTCCCTACTTTGAGCATGCATTGATGTCATTGTACCATATTTGGCTAGTTGCGAGTCCTCGGGTGTAGAGTTCAGAGTTCGGGCGCATCCTTGGTCCGGGGGGTAGATTCGACACGAGGTGAGTCTTCTTTCTAGCCTTGTAAGGGGGAATTGTCCCCCTAGGTGATTTAAATGCTATATGTGATAATTTGTGGGGGCTACGTACGTACAAAGTTACGAGAGTCCGTACGTAGCGACTATTGCTATTATGTCCGGGTAGTTAGGCCCACATCATGCCTTGTGTTTTACTTGATATGAACTATATGCGTAATGAATTAACGTTACATGTTGCTTATGTCCCCGAAGTTATGAAATTTGAGAAAAACTTGTAAGAAATTGTTCACGGAAAAGTATTCTCTTTTAAAAAGGAATAATGTATGTGCATGTGACCGCTTCGCAATTTACTTTCCGCGAGCGGAGTGTGATTTCCCCCATTCTTATGGGAACGGGCCATACAACACGGCGGATTGAGAGATGCACTTTTGGTACAGGCCGTTCCATCCTCGGCAGTGCATAGAGAGGGATTGAGAGATGCACTTTTGGTATGGGCCGTTCGATCCTCGACAGTGCATAGATAGGTTGAAAGATGCACTTTTGGTATGGGCCGTTCGATCCTCGGCAGTGCATAGATGTGAGTACTTTTTGGAGAGGTGCACTTTTGGTACAGGCCGTTCCATCCTCGGCAGTGCATAGATGTGAGTACTTTTTGGAGAGGTGCACTTTTGGTACAGGCCGTTCGATCCTCAGCAGTGCACGGTCATGACTATCTTATGACTCCGACCGGTTGTCCTTACCCTGCATGCGTATGATTTATTTTGTACAAAACTCATGGATATTGATCTGACAGATATTTGGGGGGAAAAAAGGTGAAGTGATAATTGTTTTATTTATTCCCAGTATTCTTCCTGGATTTTAGTATCTTACATATATACTTGTTGCTTCACTGTCTTTACATGCCTACTGTTTCCATTACATTATGTTAAATTATACTGTTGGACCTTNATTGACATATATTCTGGACCTGAGTCCATGGTGAGCTGCATCCCTTGACGATTCCCAACAGCGCTATGGAGTTATCTTTTGTTTATTTCTGTCTACTTCTCTCAGACAACAATACAATTTGTATCATCTTTTGTCTATTATACTAGTTCGCCTGTTGACTTGTGACACTAGTTCCTGGCACGCACATAGTAGACTCTTTATTTTGGGACTGTATATATTGGATCATGATCATTGTGTCTGTATTTACTTAAGTTGATTAATGTTTCCGCTTTTATTTAAATGACCTAAGCTTAAAAATTTGGGAATATGTGGGGTTGGTATGTTAAATAAGGATAATCCCACTAGTAAACAACTGTTGGCTTGCCTGACTCCGGTGTTGGGCGCCATCACGACCCGTGTTGGGTTTTGGGTCGTGACAATAGTCTAGTCGGGCTCTTGAATATAATCATCCGTCTCAGTTATGTAAGTATCGCACAAAGTGGCCTCCGTGACGGGCGAGGATGATGCCTTAAAAAAGTCTTTAGATATTTATGACTAATCAATGAGATAAAAACAAATATAAATAATAGTAATACAAACAAACTTGCGCCTGTGAAATATCCATAATGTCAGCATCCCTTGATGATGAGCTATAACTCATTCGGCGCCCACTATCCACATCTCGCGTCGGACGATCATCAACAACCGTTGATGGCTCTGGAGGACCATGAAAATATTGATCCCACTCATGTCGCGTAATGGTCGTGCCCGCTGTTGATATCAAATTTTTCCTATATTATTTTAAAAATGCATATATATTTTTCAAAATAATGCATGGGCATCAATTCGTATTTTTCCATAATTTTCTGCAATTTTAATGGATTTTAATTAATTTCTTCCATCCTCTTATTATCCAAATAATTACTAATTACATCATAAATAATTTTATAATAATTTTATTACCTAATTTTTATCATTTATATTTATATTAAGCTTTAATTATTTTATGCATAATTATATTTACATTTGTAGGTTATAATTGCAATAACTTTGCAATAATAGCCCATGTGTGCATAATTACTTGATTTTATACGAAAATGACCTTTTATATTTTTATAATATTAAGTAATTATTTTAAATTATTTTCATGCATAACTATTATTTTTTATGATTTATTAGCTATTTCTATAAATTATTTCATCGAAATAATTGGGTATATAACCTCTTTTATTTTAATTTTCGGACCCAACCCAATAGCTAACCTAACCCAATACCCATAACCCAAACCTAATAACCCTGATCCAATAACCCTCCCCAACCCTAGATTCAATCCTGACCGTTGATCTTCTGAGATCAACAGTCCAGGACAACCTTTCCTTTTTTAATTAACAAACGACCCCAAACCCTACTTATTTCCAAAACACGGTGCCTCCGAATCCCTTCCCTCCACTCTTATCTCTCACCCTCCTCCTAACCCTAGCCCGCAGTCACCAAAACCCCTTTGATTCATGGGTTCTTTCTTCAATCACAGGCCTTATCCGGCCTCCCATCTCATGAAGCACGAACCAGACTTGGTTCAAATCCCTCATTTTCTCGATGAATCCGTATGTGTTGACTCCTATGTCTGTGAGTACTAATTTCTTTGTATTTATGGCTTCAGATCTCTGGTTCAAACCAGATTTTTCTCACCTCTGCTTATGTTTAACTATTTCTGGTTAAATCCGTTCAGATCTCTTTAGATCTGAAGCGGTTTGAGTTTGTTTGTTACTTTTCCTTTAAGATTCTGCTATTTTTCCTTCTATTGTCAACTGATTCTTGTTCTTCCCTAGAAGCTAGGGTTTCATTTTTTTTAAGTTTCTGCAAAATGTTGACTTTTTCGACTGGTGCTCATATCTATGTCTGCAGGTATATTGGTAAAAAAAGAGCTTCACACGTGTAATGAATCTTGATGACTCAGTAGTCTACGTAGAGCAATGAAGACACGATAGCTGGACGAGACTCTAAGAAGAGGTACAAGGAAAAGAGGCACGACAAATCACATCCATGGGTTAATTAGCTACGAAAGTCTCAACCTGATTGAGAAGATGAAGAGACACGGTCAAAAGTGTGTTTGGACAGAATAAAGGGCAGATTCAGAGATTTTCAAATTAGAGATCCATACATTACACAACATTCACTCAATAGTTACGGTTGATTCATTATAACGTTACATTAGAGTCGTTATTAGTCATTAATGCTCAATCACCAAAAAAGGTAGACGTTATGTTAGGAAATTCCCTATATAAAGGAGAAAAATATAACTTGTAAAAAAAACATTCGAACTACTATTGCAATATACTTACTTTTTGTGCATCTTACTGCTTTCCATTTACAAGTTTGCCTACAATTATAATCTTATTCTTTGGTTATCAGAAACCCGTGTTCTTCTTAAAATAGCTTTGGGCAAAGAATCCAATTCTTTGGTTAAACAAATTGGTTCCGTTACCGGGAATCTGATAATCTTTGTTTGCTTTTCAAGCGATATCATCTGAACTATGTCGAACTCCAACGACAACAACCATCAAAGGAATGGAACCCAAGTTCCATCGCCTTCAGTAACCTCACGTGGTTCAAGGGAACAATCCCCAGAAATATTCAATAACAACAATGATAATAATGATCAAACGATGGAACAAGATCGGGTAAAGCAAATGATTGCAAAGTAAGTGAGCCAAGCTTTGCAAGAATTTGCGAGGGGATTACCGGCAGTGTTACCTGGACCACCGAAACCACCCCCCAATAATACCATCACCATGGAAAATCCTCAATCTGGGTTGGCAAACTCAGGAAGGGGAGATACTCCTAATGAATCTCTCAAAGCGAGACCAGGAATGTCTAATAACTCTGAATTACAGACTTTATTACTAACTTTGCAGAAACATGTGAAGGAACAAAATGATCGAATCGAACAAATTCCTGGATTACCACCTGTTATCAAAGGAATTGACATCGATAGATATTCTCAACAACCTTGGAAACCAAGCGCAGCACCCGTACCCATTCCAAAGAAGTTTAAAATGCCTGACGTACCTAAATATGACGGGACAACCGACCCACGTGACCATGTAACTGCTTTTACCACCGGAGTGAAGGGCAACGACTTAACAAAACAAGAAATTGAGTCGGTCCTAGTTAAAAAATTTGGAGAAACACTTACCAAAGGGGCACTAACCTGGTATTCTCTTCTCCCTGAAAACTCTATTGATTCTTTTGTTGAGCTTGCAAATTCTTTCATAAAGGCACACTCCGGATAGCAAAAAGTCGAGAAAAGGATGGAGGACATATTTAAAATAAAATAAGGAGACACGGAACTACTTCGTGAATTTGTAGACAGGTTTCAACAAGAAAGAATGCAAATACCAAGGGTGCCTGATAATTGGGTAGCCATGGCATTCGCAAGTAATCTAAATGACAAAAGCTCAGAAGCCACGAGAAGACTCAAGGAAAGCTTGAGAGAATTCCCAGCTACAACGTGGAACGATGTTTATAACAGGTATAGTACTAAACTTCGAATAGAAGAAGATACCATTGCTCGTCCCAAAAAGGAAGATAATACCAGATCCAGACGTTCAGAATCAGACATGAGATTAGGTAAAAAAAGGTACGATCCTTACTTGGGACCATCGGGACATGAAACTCGTCCCAGGTTCGAAAACACCAGGTCAGATTATGGACCATCAAGTAGAGATGCGGGCTCGTCCTCATCTAGATCCAGAAGAGATCAAGATCAACGACCTAGAGGTAATGCACGAATTGGGGATCATACCTTTAATGTAAGTACCTCCGAACTAATTTCAGTGTTAAGAAATTTGGGTGATAAGGTTCGATGGCCCAAAGAGATGAGGTCGAATCCGAATAAGAGGAACCCAGATCTCTGGTGTGAATTCCATAATGATCATGGACACAGAACTGCAGATTGCAGATTTTTGCAAGGTGAGGTAGAACAATTATTGAAACAGGGCTATTTGACATAATTGTTCAGTGAAAAAGGTAAACAGGCATACATGAAGAACGTGCAGAAGCCCCCAAAACCTCCATCTCCAAAATGAACCGTCAACGTGATACACGGAGGTGAAGAAGTAAACGGAGTGGTCTGCAAAACGACCACGAAGTTCACAATTACATACGGAAAACGGGTTTGTGAAAATTTGGAAGCAGACGATATAACCTTCGATGATGCAGATATCGGCGGATTAATGCTTCCTCACAACGATGCTCTGGTAATATCTTTACTTATTCATGACACTAACGTAAAAACAGTGTTGATTGATCCAGGTAGTTCAGTCAATATCATTTTGCTAAGAGTCATGGAAGAAATGCTATTGGGGAATCAAGTAATCCCAAGGGCACGAGCCGTATTAGGGTTTGATAACTCTACGGTTATAACAAAAAGAGAAATTGAACTTAGCACTTATGCTGAGGGAGTGATCAAAAGTACCAGGTTCCAAGTCATAGATATTGACATGGCTGATAACGTAATCGTGGGAATGCCATAGATCCACGACATGAAAGCAATACCCTCCACTTTGCATCAGGTAATTAAATTCCCCTCTGAATGGGGGATTCAGCAAATTAGAGGCGATCAGCAAACCGCGAGAAATATAAATTCCGTGGTACACCATAAAAAAAAAGTAGAGGTGAAAGAATCAAGGGATAAGGAAGTCTACCAAGCAGGTGACACCGCCCAAACAGGCATGGAAGAAATTACTACCCAAATAGGGACGGAAGGTATTACTGCTGAAACAGGTACGAAAGAAAATACTTACGAGAAAGTGAATCAAGTCACCACGGAAGAGGCATTGGACCACACAGATGTAGATTCCAGACCGGACGTCATTCATGAATCGGAGGAAAACGAGCACATCAAAACAACTACGGAAGAGCTCGAAGCTGTTCCATTGTCTGAACGAAAGCCTGAACAGAAAATGTACATAGGCACGAGGCTAAGTCTCGGTCGAAGAGAAGAAAATAAAGCAAGGACCATTGAAGAACCAAGTGATTGACTAAGAGGTACGAAAACTCTTAAAGATTGGTTCAATACGAGAGGTAACGTACCCAAACTGGCTATCTAACACTGTGGTAGTACCTAAAAAGAATGGAAAATAGAGAGTATGGGTAGATTATACTGACTTAAATAAATCATACCCCAAATATTCATTCTCATTACCACATATAGATCAAATGATTGATGCCACCGCAGGTCATGAATTGTTAAGCTTTCTAGATGCGTATTCTGGTTATAACCAAATTAAAATGGATCCCTCAGACGAGGAAAAAACCTCCTTTATTACAAGTAGGGGGACTTACTGTTATAAAGTCATGTCTTTTGGCTTAAAAAATGCTGGAGCCACATATCAAAGGCTAGTGACCAAGATGTTCCACGAACATCTAGGAAAAACAATGGAAGCTTACAATGATGACATGTTGGTAAAATCAACACGAGCGGAAAACCATTTCCAACACCTCTCTATTACCTTTGACATTTTACGTAGGTATAATATGAAGCTTAATCCAGAAAAATGCGCTTTTGGCGTGGAATCAGGTAAATTCTTGGGTTTCCTTGTATCAAACAGGGCAATATAGGTAAATCCTGATCAAATTAAGGCTATAGAAGAAATACCTGATGTACTTATAAATAAAAAAAATTTCAAAGACTAACGGGAAGAATTGCAGCCTTAGGAAGATTTATTTCCAAATCTTCCGAGAAAAGTTTCAAATTCTTTGCAGTTCTCAAAAAGCAAAACCAGTTCAAATGGACTGAAGAATGTCAACGAGCTCTCAAAGACCTAAAGGCTTACCTATCAAAACCTTCGTTGTTTTCAAAGCCGAAGGAGGGGGAGCGGCTATACGTCTACTTTGATGTCTCATAAATTGCTGTAAGTGCAATATTGGTAAGGGAGAATAAAGGTAAACAATCTCCTATTTATTATGTAAGCAAGACATTACTGGATGTTAAAACTAGATATCCACATCTAGAAAAGTTAGCCTTAGCTCTAATCATGGTATTTAGAAAATTAAGGCCATACTTTCAATGTCATCCAATCATAGTTGTGACCTCGTATCCATTAAGAAACATACTGCATAAACAAGAACTATCAGGAAGATTAGCCAAGTGGGCCATAGAATTAAGTGAGCATGAAATAATATATCGGCCTAGGACTGCAATCAAGTCTCAAATCTTAGCTGATTTTGTCGTTGGTTTTAGTAATAATATTGTCCCTGAAGTGGGGAAAGAGTTACAACTCCTTAACGGTGTTAATCAGGGTCTATGGACCCTATTTACCGATGGTTCTTCCAATATAAAAGGTGACTTAGGCATAGTCTTAATATCACCCACGGGTGAAAAGACACAACATACTATCAAATGTTATCCTATAACTAACAATGAGGCAGAGTACGAAGTTGTTATTGCAGGATTAGAACTTGCACGAGAGCTTTCAATCGAGCAAATCGTGATCAAAAGCGATTCCCAACTAGTAGTAAATCAGATGCAGGGGACTTACATCGCTCGAGAGACTCGGATGCTACAATATTTGGAAAAGGCACGAGAGCTCGTGAGACAATTCAAAACATGGAAGGTAGTACAAATACCTAGAGAGGAAATTGCTGAAGCAGATGTATTAGCTAACCTCGCAGCAGTCACGGAAGTAACAAACAAGGACAATGCAATTGCCGTTCATATATTCCATTCAGCAATCAGCCAGGACAAAAATGAGGTAACTTTCAACAATTTAACCTGGGATTGGAGAAATGAAATCCTAATTTTTTTACAGAATGGCACCGTACCTGAAGACAAGAAAACAGCTCAAGCACTTCGCCGCAAAGCTGCACGGTACTGCCTTATTCGCAACTCGTTATATCGCAAAATGTTTGAAGGGCCCTTAGCAAAATGCCTCAGACCTAATCAAATGGAGTTTGTGATGAAAGAAGTCCACGAAGGACACTGTGGAAATCACTCAGGGGCGATATCCTTAGTGAAAACCTTAATCAGACCTGGATATTATTAGTCTAAGATGGAAGAAGAGGCCGAGGACTTCGTATCCAAATGCGACAGGTGCCAAAGGTTTGCCAATAACATGCATCGACCAGCGGAATTATTACATCCCATAATATCCCCATGGCCCTTCATGAAATGGGGGATGGACATAGTGGGACCTCTTCCCACAGCTAAAGGATAGGTACGGTTTTGCTCGTGCTAACCGACTATTTTACAAAATGGGTAGAGGCATAAGCATTCAAACAGGTGCGAGAAAAGAAAGTTAAAAGTTTATTATGGCGAAACGTAATATGCCGCTTTGGGATACCGAAGGAGATCGTGTGTGATAATGGCCCACAATTCATAGGCTCCCAAATCACAGAATTCTTCGAAGGCTGGCAAATTAAACGGATCACTTCAACGCCATACCATCCCTTGGCTAACGGTCAGGCTGAGTCAACGAATAAATTCATCATCAACAATCTGAAGAAGCGGCTAGATAGAGCCAAAGGAAACTGGCCTGATGAGTTAACAGCGGTACTATGGGCATATAGGACAACTTTAAAAACAGCCACGGGATAAACTCTGTTTGCGCTTGTCCATGGCTCATAAGCCTTAATACCTGTAGAGATTGGCAAACCAAGCTTAAGGCTTACAACAACCACGGAGGAAGCAAACAACGATGAATGGAGGACCAATCTGGACCTGCTCGAACCACGGAGAGAAGCAACACTGATACAGATGGCAGCTCAAAAACAAATCATAGAGAGTTATTACAACCGTAAAGCTCATCTCAAGTACTTCAAGATTGGGGACTTCGTCCTCAAAAAAGTCTTTCAATCAACAAAAGAAGCAGGCGTAGGAAAGTTAAATCCAAACTGGGAAGGACCCTATAAAATTTGAGGGCATAGATGGGAAGGGCGCCTACGAGTTGGAAGCTATGGATGGCAGAATCCTACCAACAAGTTTGAATGCCATTCACTTGAAGAAGTACTACTTTTAAGGAAAAGAAGTACCCCCGGTCAGGTATCACACATTCGATTTTATTTTGAACATTTGAAATTTTACTAACCTTTTTAGTGATAGGCATAAAAGCTAACCCATCACCAGATGATGACATTACACCTGCAAAGACGCGAGGAAATAACTAAATTCCCGGTCTAGGGTTACACTTTCTGATGGACGTTTTAAAGGGTTAAGCATTCATCATCTAAAAATTATATACCTTTGAGCCCCGTATGTTTTTCCTTTTCAGGAAAGGACCACAAGGAAGGAATAGTCAAGTGCTCGAGATTTCATTCTTCAAAGCTCAAACACTTGGGGGACTATACAGTATGGAAGGCAAAAACGAAGCAAAAAAGACTATCAAAAAGTCAAAGCTCGAGCCTGAAGTTCCATCTATCCAGCAAGCCAAGTGATACGAGCAAAATCGAAAGAGCCAAAGACTCGAACAAAAATCCTAATCCAAAAAACCTTCGAAAATGTTCAGGTTAAAAGGCAAAATGTTAGCTACGAGGAAGAAATGCACATCTTTGTACTTATTCAAAACAGTTATGGATAAAAGATCATCATCATTGTACTCATTCAAAACGGTTGTAACTAAAAACACTTACGAAATATTTGTACTCATATAGAAAACTGTTATCAAATAAAACAGTTACAGATGAAAGATCAAAATCCTTGTACTTGTTCAAAAAATTGTAAAACAATTATGGATGTAAGAGCATTTCCCTCGTGCTTATTGAAAACTGTTGTCAACAAAAACAGTTACGGGTGAAAACCCGAATTTGAATAAAAACTGTTACGAACGAAAAACAGGTTCCCTCTTGTATTAACTCGAAAAAACTGTTACATACAGAAAACAGTTACGAAATACAAGTGTATATCAAATCTGTTAAAAGAAAATAGTTGCAACATGAGTTTTAGAAGATAATCAAACACATGTAAAATGTTGTGAAAGTCCAAACAAAAAAACCTTCCTCAGAAACATTCTTAAACACGTGAAAAATTCCTATCACTCTATTGCATTATTACACCTTTATGAAGTTGAGACGTTTTCTTCATTAAGTATCGATCAGAAAGGGCCCTCTTTCACAAATTATGCCTACTACAAAAAGGCACATATTTTATATGACACCGTGCCTATTACGAAAATGTGCGAGTAATCTAAAGCATTCTATATGCAAAACTCAGAGGTAAAACTAAAACCTCGAAAAATAAAGCATGCAAAAGACTTAAAGAGTAGAACAAAAACTCAACGGAAAACAAAATTCATACTTGCATTAATATATTAAAACGACTAAGTAAAAACTAAATATTAACTTATACTTAGCCGTATAGATTTTTTATATACATTGAGGTGCCCCTAAGTTTTCATTTGGGGACTTTAGGGAGATCCAAATTTACCCCCGATGGGGCTGGGGGTAACCACCAATTAAGACAAAGATAAAAAAAAAAGGGTGAATCAACATCTTAATCTTCTTGAGGAGGGGGATTGACTTCTTCATCAGCAGAAGAAGTAAGAGCATATTGGGACGAAGAGGCTTGGACATCAGGAGTCTCACCTTCAGGTGGGGAAAGATCCAAACCTTGTTGAGACTTTTCCATGGCTTCCTTGATCTTAACAATTTCATCAATAAGGTTGAAATCTACCCGACTCATGTCCGTCAATGTATCTAGGCGAGAATTCATGTATGCCCAACTAATATCGACAGCTGCCGCCTCTTTGAGACTTTCATAATCTCTCTCCCATATCTGAAGCTCAGCTCTTAACCCATCCTTCTCAACTTCAGCAGCTTCATGGGCATCCCTCAAAGGAACAATTGACTCCTCCAAAGATTGGGTTTTGTCTAAAGCAATGTGAAGATCCTCATGAGTCCGGGTAAGTGACTGCACAAGCTCGCCTGAGTATTCCTCCTTCTGCTCTAGTAAGGCTTTCAAGCTCCTAACTTCTTCCGAGACAAGGATAATTGCTCAACAAACAAAGACTCAAGAATGCTCGTCTTTGTCCGCTTGGTTAGAAGAAGCCTTATCTACTGCCAACTCCGGCCACAACTCTCATATGCCGCTCCAAGGTATTCTTTTCTTCTTCTAAGGCTTCCATGTCTAGCCTCAGGCTTTCATTTTGCCCCTTCCAATTCCCTGCTTCAGCATGCCACTCCTTTAGCTTTTACTCCATGTTAGAAATCCTCTTCATGAGTTATGTGCCTATGAGATTGATTTACAAAAACAAAGTCAATTAGATATGGTAATTACATGCATAATAATGAGATATAAAAGAATGAATGTTACCTTCAAGGAGGAATGCACAACCTCATTAGCCCAGGTAAGAGAACTGTGACTATCTAGCTTGGTCCTCTCTGTTGGGCCAATCAAAGGCTTCAGCCACACTTCGGGTTGGCCGGATTTCTTAAAAAGACTCCCATCAGCCGGAACCTCAATTAGCACTTGCCTCATCTCCCTGTTGAAAGACCATACTTCTCTAACAGGAGGCATGGAAGCAGGCTGAGATGAAGGAGCCACGGGAAATGAAATTTTTGGAGCTGAAGAAGTCTCAGGCACGGAAACTTGAGGAGCTGAGAAAGCCACGGACAAGGCAGCAGCGGGAGCAGAAATGGCCAAAGAAGTATTAGAAATAGCCGGAACGGATGGAGAGATTTCTCTAAAGGAGGGAGCAAAAACAGCCAGAGGCGCCTCATTAATAGCAGGGCCAAAACCTTCGTGGAATAGATGATCCACAAAATCATGAGCAAGAGAAGAAGAAGAATTCCCGGGGGTAGAAGTTATGGCATCAGGTACGGAAGACACTGCCACGGGTGTAGACTCATCGTCTAAGACCACTCTTCTTCTACGTGACATGTGCACCAGAATGCCCACCTCTTATTCTTATTCTTCTAAGGTCTTAGACCCACTAGCTTTCCTCTTGGAAGAAGAGGAACCAGTAATAATCTCCTAGTCCTGAGCCAAAGACATATTCGGAATGGATGCAGCAGACATCCCCCGAGCAGAAAACCCTGTCAAAAGGAAAAAGGTTAAACAAACGAAGAAAAAGAAGCTCGAGTACGGAAAAAAAGTGAAAACAAAAGTTTCACTTACCATGAGTCTTCACTTTCCAACCGTACGTCAGGGAGAAGTACTTCCAAGATCTTTCCTCCAATGGAGCAACCGACAACAACTTTTCTACCCAATCACGGATACCAGAGACATTCTCATCAGTACCCATGATTGCTGAAAGAGGAAGAAAATAGCTATGGTGTTAATAAAATACTTAAAGCAAAGAGAATAAAAATAACATATGTGAGCTAAAATGTACTCACGTTCGCGATTCCACTTCTCAGGGAAGGGAAGATTTTTCTCGCCCACTAAACCAGCAGTGGGCACAACAACGTACCGAAGGTACCAACCTCTATCCTTATCGTCATCAGGGGTTACCAACAGTCTTTTGCTCCTAGCAGCCAGAGTGAAAATCCCTTGACGAAATAAGGTGGGAGAATAAAGATGAATGAGGTGATTGAAGGAAAAAGGAACCGAGTCTAAAGAATCTAAACATCTAAGACACGCGACAACCCGCCACACAAGAGGACCAACTTGTCCTAAGCAAATGTTTAAGAAACGATAAAATTCGATGATGACTGGATCAATAGAAGGTCTAAACCCTAGAGTAAAAGGGTAAGTGTAAATAAAAGAATGCCTCGTCTTGTAAGACGTTATTTTTTTATTACTATTTGGAATAACAATGGGAAAATCAGACTCCCAAGAATATTCCCTGCGAACAAGGGGAATCAAACCTTCGGTAATAAGAGTGGGATACCTATCAACACTATCAAGGGATAACGACTGGTCTACAAGAACCTGACTATCCCTAGTGAAGGTAAACTCAGCAGGAATGATTTCATCAACTCGTGGTTCGCGTAGGGGTTCGTGATGTTCTCTACCCCTGGACAGAGATCTGGAAACCCTAGCTCTTGGGGAGACTAAAGACCTAGCAGAAGGAGGGGAAACAATCTGAGAAGAATAAGAGCCTCTCGAAGGAGTAGAGCCTAAACTCCTCAGTCTACCACCCCTCTGACTCCGAGTCAGAGCGGAAGAGGGTGTCAACTCATCAACGTTTATGACTCCCTTAGATTGGTTTGAAGAAGACATATCTACAAAGGCAAAGAAAAAAGTTCTTTACAAATAAAGTTTGAAAGTTAGAAACTTTTCGTGAAAGAAAAGGAAAAGGGGGTATTTATACTCGAAGACAACCGTCAAAATGAAAAAAAAAGAAGAAATGATGTGAAAACTATAATTAAAGATGTCACTTCGTGACTGATGCAGCTGCACGAAAGCCCTAAAAGGCGCTGAATAATTGCAGAATTAACCCAAGAATGCCACGTGGCATAAGCATTAAATGGAAGTTACAAGCGATGCTTACATACAGGAAAAATACAGTGATTCAAGTAAAGCGGCGGCAAAATATTCCTGCCATAAATGAGTATCCACTTACCAAATATTAATTGATAAATATATGGTACGTGGGGGGACTATCTGTATTGGTAAAAAAAGAGCTTCACACGTGTAATAAATCTTGATGACTCAGTAGTCTACGTGGAGCCATGAAGACACGACAACTGGACGGGACTCTAAGAAGAGGTACGAGGCAAAGAGGCAAGGCAAATCACATCCATGGGTTAATTATCTACGGAAGTCTCAACCTGATTGAGAAGATGAAGAGACACGGTCTAAAGCGTATCTGGACAGAATAAAGGGCAGATTCAGAGATCTTCAAACTAGAGATCCATACGTTACACAACATTCACTCAACAGTTACGGTTGATTCATTGTAACGTTACATTAGAGTCATTATTAGTCATTAATGCTCAATCACCAAAAAAGGTAGACGTTATGTTAGGAAATTCCCTATATAAAGGAGAAAATATAACCTGTAAAAAAAACATTCGAACTACTATTGCAATATACTTACTTTTTGTGCATCTTACTGCTTTCCATTTACAAGTTTTCCTACAATTATAATCTTATTCTTTGGTTATCAGGAACCCGTGTTCTTCTTAAAATAGCTTTGGGCAAAGAATCCAATTCTTTGGTTAAATAGCATGTCCTATGGTTTCTACTGTTTACTCTGATGTTCGCCCGTTTACTGTGGCTCTGTCAATTAGAAGTGATTAACTTATTTTACTTGCTTAATTAGAGTTCGAAAATTGTGCTTTCTTTTCAAAACTGATAGCTCTCTAAAAAGATTTTTACCTATTCTTTCCTTATATATGATTCATTATTAGTACTACTTTCCTTAATTATATTACTGGCTTGATTTCTGAGTTTAGATTGTTTCGACTAACCTCTAATTGATTTCTGAATTTACTACTTACCTTATTTAGCCTCAATCCTGTCTACTGATTTACCCCGTGAAAGACTCTCCTTAATTTAAGTTTTACTAGTTAATTTATTCCCGTTAGCCCTAATTGATTGATTAATTGATATTGCATGCCTTATTTGTGTGCGATTGATTCTCCTTACCTTATTTGTTTTACTCTACTATGTGCTATATAAACCTTTCATTATTCTTATTTTAAGGAGGCTAAGACACAAGCTCACACTCTTGCATTCACACACTTATACACACTTGAGTTTTTCCTGTTTTGTTGCATTGTCTAGCCGGCTGAAAGCCAAGGCTAGACTCTTGGATTCCAATTACCTTCATCTTCCTTTTTACTTTCTCCCTAACTGGTATGCCTTGACTCCTGTTATCTTGTTCTATTATGTATGTTTAGGTAGTGAGTTCTATTACAGACCTCAGCTTGCTTCTATGTGACCTATGATTCCTTTTAACTTCTTTCTCAACTGCATGTTCTAGTTTTCTTGTTCTGTTTTTTTTATGAGTTTATTTTAGTTCAAACCTCAACATGTTTCTATTAGGATCCATGCCTAAATGATTCCATCTAGTGAATTGTTAAACTAAGTACTTCCTATAATGTGAAACCTTGTTGATTCAGTTGTGTGTTCTTTGTTCTGAGCATGGCCACACATTGCAAGCGTGTGTGGACAATTCTGTCTGTTAAGTGATCCTAATATGAGTATTTAGTCTGAACAAGTGCCAATCTACTTGAACTATGTGCTGAATATATTTGTTTCCTGGTACAACTTTGTGTAATCTGAATCTTCTTGCTTATGGAGACTAAACTGTTTTTTTCTAAAACTGTTCCCCTACTCTTTATATACTGGTTTTCAAACTTCTACTATTAGTTATCTAGGTTCCTAGCACCCTAGTATGAGCACTTCCTAGGGTCCTTGAGACTCCTCCGAACTCTGACACATTGGGGCTGGTCTTTTAATCTTTCACAAATTGCTTCTCTAAAAAGGGTTCTGGTGTGAGCATTGCCCGGGGTCCCTGAGGCCCTTGGGAACTTTGAAACACTGGAAGCCTGACTTTAAATGTTCCATGGATGGATCATTGCTATACTCCACAGTTGTTCTATTGGAAAGTTTGGTTCCCAGGTTTATATTGGGCCTATGAAGGTTACATATAGTGTAATGGATACTATTATGCAATTTATTCATTCTGGGTTGTAATAATTTATGTAATAA
>ML388811.1:0-15139 GCA_005239525.1 Nicotiana knightiana
AGGCTTGGCCTGAATTGTGAAAGTCTCATAAATAAACTGATATGATATGTCTGGTGGGAGCGGTTGCACGTCGCAACGAGGAGTGATAAGGGTGGATAGGTGGGATCGGATTGCACGCTGCAACATGAGCAATAATGGTGATATATATAGGGAGGAGCAATAAGGGTGGACATGTGGGATCGGGTTGCACGCCACAACAGGGAGCGATAAGGGAGGACATTTATATTTTTATTGTTTATAAATTAAAGGATGGAACACCATTATTTTATTGTCATTATTTCATATTCTGCTCTTTTTATTATTTAAAGTGAAACTTGTTTCGTTTTCAATAGTTGAAACATAAATATTGTGAAAGGTTTTGACTTAAATTGTGAAAATCCTTTTTATAAATAAAGAGATGTGATTGACTGGTGGGAGCGGGTTCCACGCCGCAACAAAGAGTGATAAGGGTGGACAGGTGGGATCGGGTTGTACGCCACAACAGGAGTAATAAGGGTGATATATTTATAGGGAGGAGCAATAAGGGTGGACATGTGGGAACGAGTTGCATGCCGCAACAAGGAGCGATAAGGGAGGACATTTATATTTTTACTGNTTTTAGCACTACTTTTATCTAAAGTTAAAGTTTGGAACCTTGGAAATTATTTGAGAGTTGGTTATAGCTGAGGCCTGGAAAAGGCGACTGAGTTATTTCATTGTTGTTGCAGTACTTAATTATTTGTTTAGATTTCCTTCTTGCTTTATATTTATTGTCTCAGTTATATTTTTTTGTTCGTGTAGAGTTGTTTTATTGCGTTATAGTATATATTATTGTCACATGTTATATGTTGTTAATGCCCCGCCGTTGCCTCGTCACTACTTCGTCGAGGTTAGGCTTGGCACTTACTCAGTACATGGGGTCAGTTGTACTGATACTACACTCTGTACTCTTTTGTGTAGATCCAGGTATCGACCAGCAATAGAGATATTTAGAGTGGCTATTCATTTATTCAGAGACACGAGGTATATCTGTCGGCGTTCGCAGATCCCGAGAGTCTTCTCCTATTTCCATAGACGTTGTTTTATTTTATTCAGAATAATTACATTATTTCTTTCGGCCCAGTATTTGTAGTATTCTTTAGTAGTTCGTGAATTGTGACACCAGACCCTGGGTAGTCTTAGAGTTATTTATATAATTAGTTCGTGGGTCATTTTTATTCAATTGTTTATTATTTTATCATTGGAAATCATTTAAATTAAGTTTACGTTAGATTTATTTATTGATATTTAAGAAGATAATCAAAGGAAGTTAGTTACTCAAATTCTAACATTGGTTTTCCTAGCAAGTGGGGTGTTAGGCGCCATCACGATCCCTAAGGTTGGGAATTTGGGTCGTGACAAGTTGGTAGCAGAGCACTAGGTTTCTTAGGTCTCACAATTCACGAACAAGCTTAGTAGAGTCTGAAGGATCGGTACAGAGACATCTGTACTTATCTCTCGGAGGCTATTGAGTTAGGATACAACTCCATTTTTATTTCTACTCTGTCGTGTGAATTTATTCTATCACGAATGATTGAACTTGTCTATTCTTGTCCTCTCACAAATCTTGACAACACGCGAAGCGTCTATAACCGGAAAAGATGAAGCCCCAATGACAACTACGATTAGGGGGAGAGACAGAAGCAGAGCTTAGACTAAAGCTCGAACATCGGCACCTATTGTACAGTCTCAAATGGATCTAGACGTGGAGGTTCTAGCCCAGTCAATACATGTTGGACTAGCCCATATCCCAGAAGGATTTATAACTACTTCAGTACTGCATAACAAGGGAATAGTTGAAAGCAACTGATGATTTATATGAGTTGTGAAGTTTAACGTTGTGAATTATCAGACACTGTGACCTATGGCTTCGTGCCAAGTGGGGAATTCCACTGTCAAGGAATAGATTGTGGGGTCATGTGTTATATCAGTTTTGGCCTGGAATGTATAAGGCCTGAGAGTTTGCAAGAGATAAAGCTGGGACTAGCGATATGTCTGCCTCCTTAATAATCCCATACCTCGGCACCACAGGAGTTATTTGAACAACTTTGAATCTACAGAAGGCCTACTCAACGTGGAAGTCACGGTTGCGGATTTTGGGGTGCTCCAGAGGGAGTACAATGGTTAACAAGCTTCTAGACTATATGGTTCGTGCCAAGAATTATCTAAATAGAGCTCTACTTTTGTGATCATTATGTGTCAACAGAGATGAGAGTTACCCCAAAAGAATAATGAAAAATATGAATAAATGAGGTAGCTCAGCAGTGTTGAGTCAACATAGTAAAAGAAGAAATTGGTCGCTGGTGTTTGTGGCAAGCCTATGAAGAGGACGACCAGCCAATGAAACATCAACTACTTCACTCCATTCTCATAAATGCTTTTGAAAGAGTTTGTTTCTTAGACTCTCCATAATGTGTGGCGCATAGGTTTGAACGGTTGCGCCAGGCCACTATCACAGTGTCAGGACATGCCATCAGGTTTGATAAGTTAGCCTGTCATACTCCTACTTCGGTTCATATAGCTAGAGAACAAGTTCACAGACTCATTAAAGCACTCAAATATGATTGTAAAATTTTGGACGACTCAGGGCAGGTTGATACTTCATTTCGGGTAGTGGTAGAAATAGTCCTAGGTTTGGGAGAGTCATATTTCATCATAACACTCGGGCTACGTGCCCCATTGAAGTTATAATTCAATTTACATGAACAACTAGAGAAAAAGGGGTCAGAATGTCGAAGGTGGAGGTCAGATTCCTAGAGGTGGAGACCCAACCAATTGATATACTTTCTATGGTATGGCTGAGGTCGTTATATCAAATGATTCCATTAACAGAACAATCTCTAGTTATTATAAAGTGGTGATTTCCTGAACTTTAATCGGTTATGCGTATCTAATAAAATTCTTCAAATATGCTCCACTCTCTAGTGAGCTTCGTAACCCAAAAAAGTAATCTACTTATGGGAATACTTGTATTGAGAAATTCTAGGAGATAACTGTGTCTATCATCACGTGTTGTAATTTTGTTTAACGAAAAATATTTAAAGGAAGAAAAGGGAAGGTTTCGAGTGGCACGATGCGCATGTTGCTTGTGATTCAGAATCGAGGACGAGATCCTCGCATTGTAATATGATTTGAGATGTTTAAATCGGGCTACGAGTTGCGGTGGAAGTTATGTAAGGACGAGGTCCTTGTGATGGAAATCCTTGTGTTTAAATTCTCCCGTGTGAATTAAAATTTTGTTATAGTACTGGTCATGCTTGTTAGGCTTATTCAAATATTCATGTATAAAATAATGATGATGATCATAAGAATAAATGAATAAATAATAATAATAAAAGTAATACTAATAATAAATAAATAAATAAACTAATTAATTAACTGTGTATAATTTGCCAAATCCATGTCAGAATTATTGAGCTTTGACCTACAAGGTAGGTGCCCCGCCCAAGTGGCGTTAAATGAGACACGTTAAGTCGGGTATATAATTATGAGGTCTTCATGAATCGCACCTCGTCATTAGTATTGTGAAGGATGAAAGGGGATTATTGTTAACGTGAAGCTGTTGATAATTCCGTAATTGGCTATGAACTACTATTAAGAAAATAGAGGCGGTGAGTATGGGCAGCCTTGTGTATATTCTAGTTGGTGAGAGGCTGTTAGCTTCAAACATTCAGACATTGGCTAATCAGTTCGTGAGGTTGGATATTTCCCTCAGCAGTGTTCTAGCTCGTTCAGTCGCTCGGTCTTCTCTAATCGAGCATATCCGGAAGCAGCAGGATGGTGATCCACATTTGGCTGTTCTTAGGGACACAGTTCGGCACGGTGATGCCAAGCAGGTTATAGTTGAAGATGATGGTGTTTTGAGGATGCATGGTCGGTTATGTATGCCTAATGTTGATGATCTTCGTGAGTTGATCCTTGAGGAGGTTCACAGTTCTAAGTATTCTATTCACCCAGGGGCAGTTAAAATGTACCAAGATTTGAGACCGCATTATTGGTGGAGAATGATGAAAAAGGACATTGTGGCGTATGTGGCTCGTTGCTTAAATTGTCAGCAGGTAAAGTATGAGCATCAGAGACCTGGTGGTTTACTTCAGCAGATAGAGATTCCTGAGTGGAAGTGGGAGCGTATCACTATGGACTTCGTTGTTGGACTCCCAGACTCAGAGGAAATTTGACGCAGTTTGGGTTATTGTGGATAGGCTGACTAAATCAGCATATTTCATTCCTTTGGAAAGTACTTCTACTTCAGAGCTTGGCTGAATTATATATTTGGAGATAGTTCGCCTTCACGGTGTGCCCGTGTCTATCATTTCAGATCGAGGTACGCAGTTTACTTCGCACTTTTGGAGGGCAGTTGATCGTGAGTTAGGTACCCGAGTTGAGTTGAGTACAACATTTCACCCTCAAACTGACGGACAATCTGAGCGTACCATTCAGATATTGGAGGATATGCTCCGCGCTTGTGTTATTGACTTTTGAGGTTCGTGGGATCAGTTCTTGCAGTTAGTGGAGTTTTCTTATAATAATAGTTATCAGTCGAGTATTCAGATGGCTCCCTATGAGGAATTATATGGTAGATGATGTAGATCGCCAGTTGGATGGTTCGAGCCTGAAGAAGCTCGGTTATTGGGTACAAATTTAGTGCAGGAGGCCTTAGATAAGGTCAAGATTATTCAGGAAAGGCTTCGTGCAGCTCAGTCTAGGAAAAAGAGTTATGCCGATCGTAAGGTTCATGATGTGGCATTCATGGTTGGAGAGAAAGTATTGCTTCGGGTACCACCCATGAAGGGTGTTAGGAGGTTTGGAAAGAAGGGTAAGTTGAGCCGTAGGTATATCGGGTTGTTTGAGATTCTTGATAGAGTGGGGGTAGCGTATAGACTTGTGTTGCCTTCAGGGTTATCCTCAGTTCATCCTGTATTCCATGTGTCTATGCTCCAGGAATACCATGGTGACCCGTCCCACGTGTTAGACTCAGCTCTGTCCAATTGGAAAAAGACTTGACTTATGGGGAGGAGCCGGTAGCCATTTTAGACCGGCAGGTTTGTCAGTTGAGGTCTAAGAGTTGTCCTTCAGTTCGAGTGCAGTGGAGAGGCCAGCCCGTTGAGGCAGCTACTTGGGAGTCCGATTCGGACATGCAGAGTAAATATCACACTTGTTTGCAAATTCAGGTAATCTTCTATGTCCGTTCGAGGACGAACGTTTGTTTTAGAAGTGGAGATTGTGATGACCCAAGGGGTCATTTTATGAATTTAAACTCCGCTCTAGACTTATTAGCCATAAGATTAATTTTAACTACCTCGATTTTCGTGCGCAGTCCGGACGTGAAACCGGAAAGTTTTTATGTGAAAATATAAGAAATAATAATTTTTAGAATTAAAAATTTTGTTTTAGTTGACTCATTTTGAGTAAACGGACTCGGATCTGTGTTTCGAAAATCCCGGGAGGTCCACGGTAAAATATGGGACCCGACATATGCTCCGAAATGAATTCCAAGGTCCCAAGCCTTAGAAATCAATTTTTGAAAGAAATTGTTTTGTTGAAATATTTATGAAATAAAGAAAAGAATTAATGTTTAAAATCATTGGTATCGGGCCCGTATTTTGGTTCCGGAGCCCGGTACAGATTTTTTATGATATTTAGGCCTTGCCTGTGAAATTTGGTAAAAAACAGAGTTCGTTTGACGTGATTCGGACATCCGGTTGAAAAGTTATGAATTATAAGTGTTCTTCAGGAAAATAATGAGTTTTGAGGTTTAATTCGTTGTTTTACATGTTATTTTCATGATTTGATCGCACGAGAAAGTCTGTATGATGCTTTTAGACTTGCGTGCATATTTGATTTAGAGCCCCGAGGGCTCGGGTGAGTNAGATAAAGTATTAGATCTGTATCGTAATTACGGACCCGTAGCAAAAATAATCATCAAATTTGGACATCGTATGAGGGTTTTATGGGCATTCTACTAAGGTTGCTAGATTTTTCAGTTAATTACGAAATTGCCCCTGACGGCGTATTAAAAATCTGCAATGGAAATATTAAAACATACATATCTCCTTCATTATAAGACCAAATTGAGTGATTCAAAATCCTAACTTGACTAAAATTTCACAAGAAATCCATTGGGCACATAAAAATCGGGTTTTGGGATCGGTTGGCACGAAAAAGGCAGAATAGCTGGCAGAAAAATATATATAAAACGGGCAAACTTCTTCTTTTTCAAATTTTCGAACCCCAAAACCCTAGGAACGAATTTCTTCACCAAATATCATCTCCAAGTCATAGGTAATCCATTCTAAACTTTACTCTTTCAATTATCCATTATTTTTCATCACTTTTAAATCAAAAACTAAGAATTTTCATGGTAAAAATTGAGGGTTTGGGTAGAATTAGGGAATTTTATAAAAATTGAATCTTTTCCTCGAATTGAGGTCGGATTTTGAAATTAATTATATATTTGGGTTCGTGGGTGAATGGGTAAACGTAATTTGGTCCGAACCCCGAGTTTAGACCAAGCGGGCCCGGGGTCGAGTTTTCACTTTTTTTGAGAAAACTTAGGAAAAATTATATTTTTCAATAAAGTTAGTTTCTTTAGCATTATTTAATGATATTAAGTTAATTGTTATTAGATTCGAGCAAGTTAGAGGTGAATTCAAAAGGAAAAGCAATAATTGAACAGTGAATGACCTGCGAAATTGAGGTAAGTGTTTGGTCTAACTTTGACTTGAGGGAATAGGAATTCCCACTTATTTGCTATGTGAAATGCATGGACGTGGTGTATAGGTGAAGTGACGAGTATCTATGCACCACCCAATTTCCATGTTAAGCATGACCCATTTCCCGTTCCCAACTTAATTGATTCTTGTCTTAATTATTCTATGTCCATTATTGTTTCTATGACTACTTGATCTTGTTATTTTATGTTAGATATTTTTGTGGTTATTTTGAAAAGAGTATTGGTTGTTTTAGCTGGATTCCTTGTGGTACAAAACGGTTGAGCGGTTTGGCATTGTTTTTACAAATTATATATATGTATATGTTCTTGTTGGTTCCATTGTTGATAATATTGAGGAAGTGATGACGAATGCAGTTTAACTGTTTTATGATTGTTGAGGTTTAGGTGGTTGTTGGTTTCAATTGATTGTTGTCAATTGTTGTGGCGAGTGTATTAAAAGGGTTGGTTGTTCTTTTTATTTTTATCGTGGTACATAAAGACTGAGCTGGATTGACAGCATTACGGTGTTTACATATATTCTGGTTGGTTTTATTGTGAAATGATATTGGTTAAATCTTACGAGCTATACGGTTTTCTGTTTGAAATTGTGGAAATAAAAGTATTGTGAAAGGCTTGGCCTGAATTGTGAAAGTCTCATAAATAAACTAATATGATATGTCCGGTGGGAGCGGGTTGCACGCCGCAACAAGGAGTGATAATGATGATAGGTGGGATCGGGTTGCACGCTGCAACATGAGCAATAAGGGTGATATATATATATATATATATATATAGGGAGGAGCAATAAAGGTGGACAGATGGGATCGGGTTGCACGCCGCAACAAGGAGTGATAAGGGTGGACAGGTGGGATCGGGTTGCACGCCGCAACAAGGAGTGATAAGGGTGGACAGGTGGGATCGGGTTGCACGCCGCAACAAGGAGTGATAAGGGTGGACAGGTGGGATCGGGTTGCACGCCGCAACAAGGAGTGATAAGGGTGGACAGGTGGGATCGGGTTGCACGCCGCAACAAGGAGTGATAAGGGTGGACAGGTGGGATCGGGTTGCACGCCGCAACAAGGAGTGATAAGGGTGGACAGGTGGGATCGGGTTGCACGCCGCAACAAGGAGTGATAAGGGTGGACAGGTGGGATCGGGTTGCACGCCGCAACAAGGAGTGATAAGGGTGGACAGGTGGGATCGGGTTGCACGCCGCAACAAGGAGTGATAAGGGTGGACAGGTGGGATCGGGTTGCACGCCGCAACAAGGAGTGATAAGGGTGGACAGGTGGGATCGGGTTGCACGCCGCAACAAGGAGTGATAAGGGTGGACAGGTGGGATCGGGTTGCACGCCGCAACAAGGAGTGATAAGGGTGGACAGGTGGGATCGGGTTGCACGCCGCAACAAGGAGTGATAAGGGTGGACAGGTGGGATCGGGTTGCACGCCGCAACAAGGAGTGATAAGGGTGGACAGGTGGGATCGGGTTGCACGCCGCAACAAGGAGTGATAAGGGTGGACAGGTGGGATCGGGTTGCACGCCGCAACAAGGAGTGATAAGGGTGGACAGGTGGGATCGGGTTGCACGCCGCAACAAGGAGTGATAAGGGTGGACAGGTGGGATCGGGTTGCACGCCGCAACAAGGAGTGATAAGGGTGGACAGGTGGGATCGGGTTGCACGCCGCAACAAGGAGTGATAAGGGTGGACAGGTGGGATCGGGTTGCACGCCGCAACAAGGAGTGATAAGGGTGGACAGGTGGGATCGGGTTGCACGCCGCAACAAGGAGTGATAAGGGTGGACAGGTGGGATCGGGTTGCACGCCGCAACAAGGAGTGATAAGGGTGGACAGGTGGGATCGGGTTGCACGCCGCAACAAGGAGTGATAAGGGTGGACAGGTGGGATCGGGTTGCACGCCGCAACAAGGAGTGATAAGGGTGGACAGGTGGGATCGGGTTGCACGCCGCAACAAGGAGTGATAAGGGTGGACAGGTGGGATCGGGTTGCACGCCGCAACAAGGAGTGATAAGGGTGGACAGGTGGGATCGGGTTGCACGCCGCAACAAGGAGTGATAAGGGTGGACAGGTGGGATCGGGTTGCACGCCGCAACAAGGAGTGATAAGGGTGGACAGGTGGGATCGGGTTGCACGCCGCAACAAGGAGTGATAAGGGTGGACAGGTGGGATCGGGTTGCACGCCGCAACAATGAGCGACAAGGGAGGACATTTATATTTTTACTGATTTTCAAAGAAAAATAAAGATTTGAAAACTTACTATTTTATATTACTATTTTTCATATTTTAGCACTAGTTTTATCTAAAGTTAAAGTTTGGAACCTAAGAAATTATTTGAGAGTTGGTTATAGCTGAGGCCTGGAAAAGGCAGCTGAGTTATTTCATTGTTGTTGCAGTATTTAATTATTTGTCTAGATTTTCTTCTTGCTTTATATTTATTGTCTCAGTTATATTTTTCTTGTTCGTGTAGAATTGTTTTATTGCGTTATAGTATATATTATTGTCACAAGTTATATGTTGTTAATGCCCCACCGTAGCCTCGTCACTACTTCGTCGAGGTTAGGCTCGGCACTTACTCAGTACATGGGGTCGATTGTACTGATACTACACTCTGCACTCTTTTGTGCAGATTTAGGTATCGACCAGCAATAGAGATATTTAGAGCGGCTATTCATTTATTTGGAGACACGAGGTATATCTATCGGCGTTCGCAGATCCCGAGAGTCTTCTCCTATTTCGATAAACGTTATTTTATTTTATTCAAAGCAGTTACATTATTTCTTTCGGCCCAGTATTTGTAGTATTCTTTAGTAGTTCGTGAATTGTGACACCAGACCCTGGGTAGTCTTAGAATTATTTATATAATTAGTTTGTGGTTCGTTTTTATTTAGTTGTTTATTATTTTATCATTGAAAATCATTTAAATTAAGTTTACGTTAGATTTATTTATTGATGTTTAAGAATATAATCAAAGGAAGTTAGCTACTCAAATTCTAACGTTGGCTTGCCTAGCAAGTGTGGTGTTAGGCGCCATCATGATCCCTAAGGTTGGGAATTTGGGTCGTGACAGAGCAAGTCCGCATTATGTTTTGGATCAGTTTGGTATTATTTGTTGGGGTCCCGGGGGCCTCGGGTGGATTCCGGGTGGTTAACAGATCAATGTTTGAAGTTGAAGAAGGCTGAAGGTTGTTGTCATCTGGTGTAACCGCACCTGCGAGGCTTTGACCGCAGGTGCGAGTTTTGGGCTGGAGCTGAGGAGGCCGCAGGTGCGGAATAGGACCGCAGAAGCGAGAGATGCTGGGTTGAGTCAGAGCTGCACCTGCGATGGAATTTTCGCACGTGCGGAGCCGCAGGAGCGGCTATTGGACCGCAAGTGCGAAATGAGGGCTGGGCAGAATTTTTTAAAGTCGGTTTTTTGTCATTTCTCACCCATTTTTCATTTGGGATGGGCGATTTTGGAGAGCATTTCAAGGGGGATTTTCGTCAGGCATCAAGGTAAGTAAATTCCTCCCGTTTGTACGATAAATACAAGATTATATGCATGGATTAGGCATGGAAATTGGTAGAAATTTGGGAAATTATTGAAGAAACCTAGAAAATGAAAATTTAGAATTTAGCCACGAATTTGAGTATGGAATGTAGAGTAAATTGTATGATTGAACTAGTAGGGCTATGGGTAGAATGCATCTTCGAGAATTTCGGATTTTCGGGCACGTGGGCCCGAGGGCATTTTGGTCATTTCTCCGAGCGGGGTTGGGAAAGTATATAATTTGAATTTTTTGTGAGTATTCGGATGAATTTTCATTGCTTTGCCGTTATGTGGTAGTTCGGAGCGTGGTGCGTCCGTTGGATTCATCGGAAGAGCTTGGGAGCCGGTATTGGAATTTCGGGGCGAGTTAAGTCTCCTTTCTAACTTTGTGAGGGGGAATCGTCCCCCTAGGTGAATTAATTCAGTACATGCTATTATCTTCGAGGGCTACGTACGCACGAGGTGACGAGAGTCTGTGCGTAGCTGCTATTATGCTATGATCGGGTAGTCTAGGACCCACTAGCATGCTTTACGTGTTGTATATGTAATCCTGCATGTAACATTGAACTGCTAATATAATTGAAATCGTAAATGAATATCTAAAAGAAGACTAGAGTTCATTTTTGTTAATCTTCTAGAAAAGGGAATTGATTCCTTTGTGGATATTTGTGTACCTGGATTGGGTTGTATTATGGAATATCATTAAACTTGACAAATGAGTTTCAAAACAAAGATTTAAAAGCTATATTTCATGTTCCTTTACAAAGAATTTTACCACTTTCCTGAGAAAAACTATTTTCTTGATAAAATACGAATTTATTATGTGGATATGTGCAACTTTGGGTGCCTAAGTCGCATGTATGATTCGCGAGCAGGATGACCCTGTATTTGTGTGTGTATTCATATGAGCACCTGAGTCGCAGGTATGATTTGCGAATAGGCTAGCCGTATTATTTTTAACCGCGTTGCATGATCGATTCACGAGTGGGCGGATAGATGCATCTATGGTTCGAGCTGTTCTACCTTTCGACAGTGTACAATTTATATTGTTGGTCCGCGTCGTTCGACCCTCGACATTTCTTGCGCATGATATTTACTGCGTAGTTGCTATGATTTTGCCTGATTACTGGCTTGAAATATTAAGTTATCAATTGAAATGACCGAGATTTAAAGTTATTAAAAAGATTTTGGAAGAAGTTGTTACTTCCCGTCGATTTATTGTTATTTGAGTAAATCACCCATGTTGATTAATTGTTATAATATGACGAAGATGTAAAGTGTTAAACGTGAACGAAGTTGAAAATACTTATTCCTGATTTTAATAAATTGCCTATGATAATCATGCTTAGTGTCACACTTAAGTACTCTAAATTGACCTTTAGTAAGTGTCTAATTTGACCTCTCGTCACTACCTCTCTGAGGTTATGCGGGTGACTTACTGAGTACACGTTGTTTTTGTACTCATGCTACATTTGCTTTGCATTTTATTGCACAGGTACTTTCATAGAAATGTGGAGGATTCGGAGACTTAGGCGAGCTGCATCATCCGGAGGCGATCCGCAGCTGGCAGAGTCTCCCTCTTACTGTACTTATTCCACTTTAAATTTCCTTGTCCAGTTGTATTTCGGACAGGCTTTGTAATGATTGTATAAATTCTTAGAAATTGCTCATGTACTTGTGACACCGGGTTCTGGGATATATGTTGTGGTATATTTGTTAAAGTGTAATATCTAACTATTGTTTTACTTAACAGATTTTTACTTGGTTAATATGTAATGAAGTGAAAGGAAATATTTTTCATAAATGTTAAAACCGGAAAGTTATTTCAATTAATTAATGATTTGGCTTGGCTGACATTGATGTCCGGCGCCATCACGACCTTATGGATTTTGGGCCGTGACAGTTTTGGGATGAAACCAACATAGGATGAAAGATCTTGTGGATATCTACACGCCTATGCAAGTATTTTATGAAGGAGAGGTCTAAAATTCGACGAATTTTCAAAATAAAGTGAGCTAGGGTTTCGGATTTTGGTATATTTGCGGAGATTGAGATGGATTTAAAGGATTTGGGGTTCAGATTCATGGAGAGGAGGTTAAGAGGAAGAAAGGGTGAAATTTTGGGGTGTTTTGGACGACGACCGCTGTCGGTGGGTGATTTCCGGCGGTGGTAGTGGGGGAGCAGTCAGAGAGGAGAAAAGAGAAGAGAGAAGAAGAAGAAAGGGGGAGAGTAATAAGAGAATTGGTGCAAATTTTGGGGATTTTAGGCTTTTACCTGAGTGGGAGATAGATAAGGACCGTTGGATCATGAGGGAATGGATGGGTGAGGTTGAGTCTTGGTTTCACTTAAGTGAAGACGTCGTTTCAAGGCAAAACTACGTCGTTTTGAGCTTTTTCTTGCCCAGCCACCTAATGGACCGGGTATGACCGAATTGGGCTCGAAAATTGGGTCTTATTTGTGCATAACTATTTGAAATAGGCATTGATCCAATCCCTCAAACCCCTAATTATACTTGGATATTATTTAATCCTAAAGAAATGTACAAGTGGAAAGAAAATCTTTTTGGTATATATAATTTAAAGATGCAAAAGTAAAATATACAAAAAAAAGGTAAAAATATTTTTGGTATTTTTAATTAAGGAATGCAAATAAAATATGCACAAACAACTAAAAATCATCCAAATACTAGTATTTCTAGGAGAATTAAAAGCATGCAAAAATTAGGTATTCCCAACTGCCCCTCTTTGCTCGAGAACATGAAGAGTTTTCGTGCAAAGAAAAGTGAATGCCATGACTAATTTTTTCTCATACATCACTACAATGAAAGCAATTTAAAAAAAAAGGTGACTGAACCTTGCTTCTGAGGTTATCTACATATCCTTGGCTATAAAGGAATCAGGTCAGTGTAGTTCTGGAAAAATTTGGTAGCTGGGACTACCGAACACTGGAGTTAAGATTGTTGTTGTTGTTGTTGTTGCTGTTACTATTACTTTCTGCTTACATCAAAGGAAAAGAGAAGAGAACTACATATGCCTGTCAAGCTAAGAGTTACAAAATTCTTATCTATATGTATTGTGGAGTCAAATATTGATTCTTGACATGCTCGCTTGTGTTGACCTTGGATTGGATCTTGATTCTCTTTGAAGAAAATATTATGGCTCATTCTCGATTGCTTGATTTTCCGATCAGAATTTGGGAAAATGAAATTTGAGAAGCTCGGTTTCTGACATATTAACAATGCTAACTCCAACTATCTTGTGATCGAAAGACTTCTTTCTTTTGATGAGAAACTAAAACCGCAAGCTTTAACCTCTTGTGCCCTATGGCGGGGCCTGCAAAGCCATCAAAGACGAACAGAACGAACAAAATTTTTTTGCCCCAGTTGGGACTAGGAAAATTTTGTGAGTTATCAGAGAAAGCTATAAACTATCTGATTTATTGAAAGGCACACAGAAACAGTAGGGTAAACTAGCTATAGAGATAAAATTTGTAACGAGGGATTGTGTACCCGTAGTTACCAAGAGGATAGGTAACCAGAGGTTGGTACCCTATATTACTGAAAGAAAATGTAACCAGGGGTTGGTACCCTATATTACTGAAAAGACTGTAACCAGGGGTTGGTACCCTGTATTACTGAAATGGAAAGTAACCAGGGGTTGATACCCTGTATTACTGAAAGGAGTGTAACCAAGGGTCGGTACCCTATATTATTGAAATGAAAAATAACCAGGGGTTGGTACCCTGTATTACTGAAAGAAATGTAACCAGGGGTTGGCACCCTGTATTACTAAAATGGAAAGTAACCAGGGGTTGGTGCCCTGCATCACTAGGAAGGAATGTAACCAGGGGTTGGTACCCTGTATTACTAGAAAGGAATGTAACTAGGGGTTGGCACCCCGTATTACTGAGAAAAATTATAACCAGGGGTTGTTACCCTGTATTACAGGAAAGAAATGTAACCAGGGGTTGGCACCCTGTATTATTGAAATGGAAAGTAACCAGGGGTTGGCGCCCTGTATCACTAGGAAGGAATGTAATCAGGGTTGGTACCCTGTATTACTGAAAGGAATGTAACTAAGGATTGGTACCATATATACTGAAAAGGAATATAACCAGGGGTAGGCTCCCTGTATTACTGAAATGGAAAGTAACCAGGGGTTGGTACCCTGTATTACTAAAAGGAGTGCAATCAGGAGTTGGTAACCTGTATTACTGAAATGGAAAGTAACCAGGGGTTGTTACCTTATATTACTGAAAGGAATGTAACCAGGGGTTGGTACCCTGTATTACTAAAATAGAAAGTAACCAAGGGTTGGTGCCCTGCATCACTAGGAAGGAATTTAACCAGGGGTTGGTACCCTGTATTACTGAAAGGGAATGTAACCAAGGGTTGGTACCATGTATTATTATAAAGGAATGTAACCAGGGGTTGGCACCCTGTATTACTGAGAAAACTTGTAACCAGGGGTTGGTACCCTGTATTACAGGAAATAAATATAACTAGGGGTTGGCACCCTGTATTACTGAAATGGAAAGTAACCAGGGGTTGATACCCTGTATTACTGAAAGGAGTAACCAGGGGTTGGTACCCCGTATTACTGAAATGGAAAGTAACCAGGGGTTGGTACCCTGTATTACTGAAAGAAATGTAACCAGGAGTTGGCACCCTGTATTACTAAAATGAAAAGTAACCAGGGGTTGGTGCCCTGCATCACTAGGAAGGAATGTAACCAGAGGTTGGTACCATGTATTACTGAAAGGGAATGTAACCAGGGGTTGGTACCCTGTATTACTAGAAAGGAATGTAACCAGGGGTTGGCACCCTGTATTACTGAGAAAAATTGTAACCAGGGGTTGGTACCCT
>ML388813.1:0-23313 GCA_005239525.1 Nicotiana knightiana
TGATGAAGAGGGAAACCGAGGTGGGTTTGATGGGGGGCCTGAAGAAAAAGTTGATCTTGCAGAAGCTGCTCGAGAAGAAGTCAATCCCGAGGAGACTGGCCCCGATCGTAGTTAGATTTTAGCTTTTTTTCCTTTTTTTTGCAAGACCTGGATTGGTCTCTTGTACATGGTTTTTGATATATATAATAGAAAGAATCTTTCTTTGAATGCCTTCATAGATTTCAAGTCCGGATGTGTTTTTGTCTTCATTGGAAATGTTGAAAATTTTCATTGCTGTAATTTTACTAACTTCAGTTCGTAGCCCAAGTAAATCCTTAAGTTTTTCTTTTATACGAGGGTAAGTCTATAAGCTCAGAAATTTACTTGAGACTTTACCTCGGGGGTGGCTTGATCGAACCCATAGATGTATTATTTTTATAACCAAGTTCAAATGGATCTTGAACTTTAGAATAAAGTAAACCCTTAGGTTTTTATCAAATGATGAGTAAATTTTGAGTTTACAGTAATATACCCCTTAGGGTTTTATGGTAAAGCTTCGAGCTATAATCGACTTTAGTTGAGCTCGGAATAGCGGAACCCTTGGGTCCGAATCGAGAGAGAACGAGGTCTCGAACTCTAATTGTATTGACCCTTGGGCTCTTTTAGGTCGGGCCAATTTGGCCTAAAAAGCTATTATTTTCCCCTTTTCGGCTAAAATACTTAGTGAGAATTTCTTTATGCCTTAGCATATGTTTTTTATACCCATTGGGTTTTGTGAGGATCCGATTATCGGAACCTCATTTTTCTGTTTTGTGTCTCAACGTGTTTGTGTTAAGATAATTTGATACCCCTTGAGTTTTTTTGAAGGCTGATATTATCGAAGCTTTTTAGTTATTCGAGGGATGATTTTATCGAAGCCCCTTTTTATTTGCTTTGCTGAGGGTAGCCTTTTTTAACCGATTTTTCAAAGTATTTGAAGGCCTTATTTTATTGTGGAATTCGGACGTCTCCGAACCGTGTTATTTTGGTCGTAGCCTTTAATATGGATGTAGCCTTTAATATGGCCGTAGCCTTCGAGTATGTCTCTTGGAATTATTTTCCGATAATTCGAAATGTTATTCCATGAGCATGATGGCCGATAACATTTCGAACTTGTTCGAAATGTTAGTCCCTGAGTATGATGGCCTTGGCCTATATATTAGGGGTGCCTCTTTGAGGTCTTGTGACTTCGAATTTAGGTAACTCGAGTATGCAGTCCTCGAGTGTTCGAAGTATATTTGTGCTTGGATCTTGAGCCATTTTTCACAAGTGTTAGTTTTGCATAATAGATCAGAATCATAAGTATGCGATTTGTATAGTAGGGAATTTGCTCCGAAACACGAAATGTTCGAGAAAAAAAATTCTTCTTTGAATAATTTATACATGCGTACATGTATTGTTGTCGGGGCTCGGCTAATCTGTATGGACACGGTTCATTCGACCGTTTGTCCCATTACAAATTTTTCCTATCGAGGCCCATCGATATGAGTTACATTTCCCGAACATATAACATCCAAGGGTGATGCCCCCCAATATTCTAGGTTGATTTCAAAGAAGACTTGGATACTATTGAATTATCCTCAGGTAGCACATAATTGTTTCCTCGTTAAAAACCTTATCGGAAAAACCCATTTGGGATAAAAACTGATCTAAGAGAAAAAGAGTGTAACGCATACTTTAAAACCTGAGGTCTCGATGTCTTAGGTCGAACTCCTGAAATGAGTTAGTTCCGAATATGTATATAAACGGAAAAAAAGAGAAAGTCATACCTTAGCAATAGTATCGCTTAAGAAGTGATATGTTCCAGTTATTTAGTAGTGGTTTGTCGTTCATTGTTCCGAGTTTGTAAGATTCTTTCCTGACTATGTCGAGGATTTGGTAGGGTCCTTCCCAATTAGGGACGAGTTTCCCTTCATTAGGATCTCGAGTGTTGATGGTGACTTTTCTTAGGACTAAGTCCCCGACTCTAAAATGTCGAAGGTTGGTGCTTCTATTGTAGTACCTTTCGATTCATTCTTTTTGTGCTGCCATTCGAACAAGTGTAGCTTCTCGTTTTTCATCTAACAACTCGAGGCTGTTATTCATGGCCACGTGGTTTGATTCCTGTGTTGCATGTCAAAACCTGGCGCTGGGCTCTCCGACTTCGACGTATCAATGCTTCGGAGCCATATATCAAGGAAACGGGGTTGCTCCTGTACTGGACTTCGATGTCGTTCGATATGCCCATATGACCTCGGGCAATATTTCCCTCCACTTCCCTTTGGCTTCGTTTAGCCTTTTCTTCAAGTTTAGGATGATAGTCTTGTTCGTTGAATCGGCTTGCCCGTTCCCACTAGGGTGATACGGTGTTGATAGTATTCTCTTTATTTTATGATCTTTGATGGATTTCGTTGCTTTGCTGCCGACGAACTGTTTTCCATTGTCACATACTATTTCTGCGGGTATCCCAAATCAACATTGTCGTGCCCCCTTTTTCTCGCAAAATCGGGTTTCGACATTTTTGGGACAACTCCTTTTGAGAGGGTAAGGAATTGGAATTGAGAGAGTCGCCACCTAACAGATTAAGGTGCATTAGGGTACCTAGAGCAGATAACTCATATTACCAGTTTACGTCACCAGAGATCGGGTAAGGGATCAAATTACCTCGAGGGGAAGGTGTTAGGCACCCTTCAAGGTCCACAACGGTGGGTCCCAACCGAAATTACATTAAGCGAATTAGTCTAATGAAAAGAAAGCAATTTGGACAAATAAAAAAACTCGATTTATTTTAGAACAGGAATGGGGGGTCCTAAGTTTATTAGCCTATAGGATCACCCCGTGCAATACTTTGCAGCTCCCTCAAGTCGGGGTGCCACTCATAGTATTTAGCGCACAAACTATCATCTCCTACTACCCGATTACTCTCTTTAAGTTATTACTTAAGCGTTCTAGTCGATTCTAGTTCGTTTCCTATGTGTGCACTACCCGTCCCTTACCTATGGCCTTGGAGGTACTAGGACCTCTATTTGGGATAGTTCTAGACCCAGCCTATGTTGCTCAAAAATATAAAAGTCTAGGAGACAAGAAAAAACAATTAGGACTTTCAGATAGCAAGCAAATATGGGCTCATATTGACCTTCAAACATAAACAACAAAGGCACGCAATTGATTGACATGCTTAATTTAAAGTCTTATAGGCAGAATATCTATGTGACAAATAAGCAAGTAGTGATTTATAAAAGCAGTTTCATTAACGAGAATGTCAAGACCTATTGTTTGCCTACTGATTTTATTCAGTATAGTCTGGGCACTTCAGGCAGTAATAAATCACAATTATAAATCCAGAATTATTATTAAGTCCTACGGGTATATTGCCTAAGTGATTGACAGTGGCGATTGTATTCAGAACCAATTAGTATAATCCTATAGGCATGATTTCTATGAGTGTGATGGTTATAGACCTATAGACATGATTTCTAGGTATAGCACTGACTTTAACTTATAGAGATATGTTTTATTTCCCTTTTTAATCCTATAGGCATGCTTTCTAATTACTGTACTGAATTAAGTTCTATAGGCATGATTTCTAGGTTTGAAACTAGTTTTAGTCCTATAGGCATGGTATCTATTATTGAATTGATCTAATCCTATAGGCATGATATCTAGTGAGCTGTAATGCGGGCAGAAATTGTACATATTGCCAGAAAACAATTAAATCAAACACTGGGATCCTATAGGCATGATTGCTAATGCATGTTTGTTGGACATATTGATGGATCCTATGGGCAGGATTTCTAATGCAATTATAACATCAACCCTATAGGCAGTATCTCTAATGTGCAGATATAGAATTCAGAATCAAAATTACCAACGAAAGTCCTATAGGCGGATTTCTAAGCACAACATAGAACTTGTACATTTTTGAGCAAGAATTAACAGCATAGCTGAAATCCTATAGGCAGGATTTCTACCCAGTTAATAAAGAAAATAAGAAAACCCCCCGATTTTACTATATACCCCAAAATTTGTTCATTACAGACTTATTACAAACCAGAGTAATGAATAAATTACATAATAGTAATAAGATACACTATAGGGAGCCTTTGTTAGGCCCAGATAAACCTGGGATCCATGCCTTCAAACCAATCACCTTTGAGGCTCATTTCATATGTACATCATAGTCAATGGTGAGGGACTCACCCATAGCACATATAGAAACAAGTTATTGATGTGTCAAAGTTCCTAAGGGCCTCAGGGACCCAGGGCAATGTTCACACCAGAACCACATATTCAGAAGATGACTCACAAGAGATTGGGAACCAGTTCCTAGTGTGTCCGAGTTCACGGGAGTCTCATGTGGACCCTGAGCAGTGCTCACACTAGGATGGTCGAGGATAGAACCTAAGGAGCTAAGAATGGAAGTTTTTGAAAGAGTAACATCATATAAGAGGAGGTAGAGACAGGTTTAAGACAGTGCTGATTTCAGAAGAAACAAAGTTCAGAACACGAATTGTATTAAGCAAAACAAGCAAGGTTTGTAAAGCACATAGTTTCAAAGAGACCTAATTATACTAAGTGAGCATGCTGACATTTAGGACAACCATTGTTTAATCACATAAACAAATTAGGCAAAACAGTCAGATCATCACATGAATTCATATGGATACCCGACATGTTAGAAAAAAAATTGACAGGGCATATGAACTAAGTAACAAATCTGTAAAGTTAGGATAAATTAACTAATTACATGCTGGTAGTATCCTAAGAATGCAAAGTTCAGAACAGGTGTAGTATTAGCAAACAGTGCATGAGACAAGTTAAACATTAAGCTAGCTTGAAGGAGGATTCATATTATTCAAAATAATTAATCTTAAATAAATAGTATTAACTATAGGATTAGACAAAGTCAGGGCAGAATCATACTCGGAATTTAAACATGTTGGTAGAGCAACACATATTATGAAAGCATGGAGAATGAAATTACAAGGGATTAGGGCTTACCAGCTAAGCAGGAAAGCAAGTAAATATACCACAATGAGCCCAAAATCTGAGTAAACGAGCTAAGTTTTTAGTGAGAGTATTAGAGTTCGAGTCTTTTTTAAAGGGGAGAGGGGAAAGAGTTTAAATAATGTTCAATTAGGTAACCAAATAAGGAAGGAAATCAAACACATATGAATAAGGAAAGAAATTAATCACATAATAAATAATGTAGAGTTCAGTAAATTAACATGGCATAACATCATGTAATCAAGCGAGTAGCAGAAATAAGGAAAATATCAACTAACAACCAGTTTCACGGCAAATAAGGTAAAGAAATAATGGAAACATGGTAGATTGAACAGAATAAGGAAAATATCAGTACCATATGAGAAAGGAAAGAGTAAAAATCTCAGTAAAAGATTTCAAACTCTAATTTTTAGGTAAACTATAAACTCAACAGAGAAACAAGGGTAAAATAATCACATACTGCATACAATGAATGTAGACAAGAGATTGTTCAAAGAAAAACCAGAATCGACCCATATTTGGTTCGATTACAGATCTGAAACCCTAATTTGCGTAAGCCACAAAAAAATTAATAGAAAATAAAGGTAAAGAATTATATATTTTAATAAAATGAACATAGAAAAGAAGTTATTCAAAAGAAACATAGAATCGAACCAAATCTGGTTCGATTAAAGAAAAATCTGAAACCCTATTTTGGGTAAGTAAAAGGATTTAAGGGAAATATGCAGATTCAGGAGTAACAAAGTGAATATAGACGAAAATAACATTAAAACAAACTAAAGTTTGAACCAAATTTGGTTCGAATCAAAAGATATGAAAACCCTAACTTTAGGTTAGGTATGAATCAATGAGAGATACGAAAAATATTCGTACTTACACAGAAAAGTTGATGAACATAGACGAAAACAATAGTAGGTTAGAGATTTGAACCAACGTTGGTTCGATCTCTACAGGATCTACTTGCCATTTGAGGCGAGCAAATTAGGTAACACAAAAAATGGGCATCCGGTAAGGAAGAGGGGCCAAATAAGGTCAGGAATCAACGAGTGATTCCATTAGGGGTTTAGAATCAGGGAGGTTTGCCTGACGGCGCTAGGGTTTGAGAAGGGAGGGGGAGAATATGAGAGAGGAAGTGTATAGAGACGGTGGGTAGGTGAAAATGATTCAGGGTTTGGGAGGATAGGTTAATTAAAAAGGGGTGGAGGTGTTTGAGTCGTTGATCTTCAGAGATCAACGGCTATGATTTAAAAGGGATTGGGTCGAGGTTTTAAACGGGTATGGGTTTGGGTTAATGGGTATTGGGTATTGGGTATTCGGTATTGGGGTATTGGGCTGGTGTATCGGGCTGGGTAATGCGTAGTGTATAGGTCCGAAATTAATTAGGAAAAAAGGCTAGATTTTAAATACCCAATTAAATCAGTAAATAATTTATAAAAGAATAACTATAACAAAAATGTCATTTGTGCATGAATTAATTTAAAATAACTAATTAACATTATAAAAATATTAAAAGTCATTTTCTATATAAATAATGTAATTATGCATATATATGGGCTATTATTGCAAAATATGCAATTTTAGCCTCAAGATGCAAATATAATTATGATAAATACATCAAACTATTTAAAGCTTAATATGGATATAAATGATGAATGTAAATCATCATAAAATTATTTGAAAAATGCAATTAATAATTTTTTATATAATAAGAATGCAGGAATAAATTGATTAAAACCCTTTAAAAATTATAGAAAATTATGGAAAAATACTTATTGATGCTCATACACTATTTTGAAGGTATATATGCATTTTTGAGAAATATGAGGAAAAATTAGGTACCAACAGCTGCCCCTCTTTACTCGGGAAGGATGAAAGAGTTGTCGTGTAAAGAAATGATGACCAATTTTGACCGAATAAGGTGATTTGAAAGAATATAGGCCGCACTCCGGCTTCTGAGCTGCCTACATATCCCTAGTTTTACAAGAATCAGGCCGTTTGTAGTTCTGGATCCAATGATGTAGTAAACCAATGGAGTTTTTGCAAGAACAGACAAAATGTTCCAAGTAGGGCTAATTGGAGTTTGAAACGGTTATGGGTAAATGGGATTGGGTAATGGATGGTGAATGGTTATGTTTGGGATACTTTTAAGGATGTGGAAGGTAACTGGAGCAGGATTGCTCCTGTTGGGATAACGATTACTCTCTGGACCACCTGCAAATTTACAAAAATACACTGCAAGCACATATGCATAAATTATTGCGTAAACTTAGACATGATGCAAATTCCCTTTGGATTATGAAGACTGTATTTGGACGGTGAGGATGACGTCCTTAGACCATGATGCCCGGGCTATGAATTTTATGGTAGGAGATTCGCAGGCCATGAAATGATGTTCTCGGGCCATGAAGATGGTGCCTCCGGACCATGATGCCTTTGAATAATGATGTTTAAGTTTGAGAGACCTCAGGCCATGGAATTATGTCTTCCGACGATGAGGATGATGCCTTCAGACTATGACGCCTTCGGACAAGTTGGCTATATTTCAGCCCATGAGGTGCAGAGACATGATGCTAAAGGCAACAAGACAGAGCTTAGTCTTGTGTAAAGTTGAGGGTAGAGCTTAGCCCGAGAGAAGAGAACAATGCAAGGATTAGGATAGAGTAATATCTACGTTTATGAAAAGAGAGACAGTGCTTAGTCTCGTGCAATATTCAGGACAGAGCTTAGTCTCATGCAAAGAGAAGGCAATGCTTAGCCTTATGCAGAATGTGAGGCAGGGCTTAGCCTCATGCAAGGATTGAGATAGAGCTTAGTCTTATGCAAAGAGAAGGCAGTGCTTAGCCTTATGCAGATAGGAGGCAGGGCTTAGCCTCATGTAGGAATTGAGACAGGGCTTAGTCTCATGCAAAGATAGGCAATGCTTAGCCTTATGCAGATAGGAGGCATGGCTTAGCCTCATGCAGGAATTGAGACAGGGCTTAGTCTCATGCAAAGGGAAGGCAATGCTTAGCACGAAATGGGGAGGCAGGGCTTAGCCTCATGCAAGAATTGAGACAGAGCTTAGTCTCGTGCAGATGCAAGAGTAAGAGTGAAGCATTCTTAGCGGACAATGTGTTTTGTGTATAGCAATTGCGTTGTTGCGCCGATGCTTATTTTTCCTGCATCCAAAGAAAAATTTGTGAGTTTTGTGGGGGAGGTTAGTTCGTGCCTTCGTCTGCTTGATCTGCTCCACTCTGCCCGAGGGTCTTGTTTAAGTTACCAGGGGTAGCATTTGGCTAAAAAGTAAAGTTTCTTTTCAAAAACATGCATATATAGTTTTCAAAGACATAGTAATATGAAATTTAGAAATTAGTTAGGTGACCCAGTAACTGTGACATTATTAGAGACATTGCGACTTTGTTTTCCATAGAATTTTGAGGGTCCTCCTCAAAATTTTGCCCCAGTTAACTAAGTGACTTTCTGGCTATTCTGTATGCTGCTATTGGCTGAACTTCTTCGGAATTTTGAGGGTCCTCCTCAAAATTTTGCCCCAGTTTCTAATTGTGGGGAAAATGGAAATTTTATTGAATTGTGACCGAACCCACAGGGCTGCCTATGTATCCCCTCTTAAACGGGAATCAGGTCGAGCGTAGTTCAATTTACATCATATAAAGAAACAGAGATAGTTTACGCGTAGTATCTTTTGACTGCATCTGAATTAATAGGCTTTGGCCAGATTTCTCCATCCATTTCTGTGAGTATGAGTGCTCCTCCTGTTAATACTCTATGAACGATGTAAGGACCTTGCCAATTGGGTGAAAATTTCCCTTTGGCTTCATCTTGATGTGGAAAGATCCGTTTCAGCACCAACTGCCCTGGTGTGAATTGTCTTGGTTTGACCCTTTATTGAAAGCTATGGACATTCTATTCTGATAAAGCTGACCGTGACATACTGCATTCATCCTTTTTCCATCTATGATGGAAAGTTGCTCATAGCGTCTCCTTATCCATTCTGCATCGGTGAAATCTGCTTCTTATATGACCCTCAGAGAAGGAATTTCTACCTCGGCGGGAATGACGGCTTCGATACCATAAACCAACAAATAGGGAGTTGCCCCGGTTGATGTACGGACTGTGGTACGGTATCCCAGTAAAGCAAATGGTAATTTCTCATCCCATTGATTGTGATTCTCCACCATTTCCCTTAGTATCTTCTTGATGTTCTTGTTGGTGGCCTCTACGGCTCCGTTTATTTGATGCCTGTACGATGTGGAATTCTTGTGCTTGATTTTGAAAGTTTCACACATGGCTTTCATCAGATCACTGTTGAGATTGGCGGCATTGTCAGTGATGATGGACTCTGGAACCCCCAAATCGAGAAACAATCCAATCTCTGACAAAATCTGCGACGACTTTCTTGGTCACAACTTTGTAGGATGCAGCTTCAATCCATTCAATGAAGTAATCGATGGCCACTAAAATGAACATGTGCCCGTTTGAAGCAGTGGGTTCGATTGGACCAATGACATTCATTACCCAGGCAACAAAAAGCCAAGGTGCACTTGTTGCATTGAGTTCATTTGGCGGCACCCGTATCATATCTGCATGTATCTGGCATTGGTGGAATTTCTGGACATACCGGATGCAGTCTGTTTCCATAGTCATCCAAAAGTATCCGGCCCTGAGTATCTTCTTGGCTAAGACAAAGTCGTTCATATGTGGGCCGCAGGTTCCGACATGTATCTCTTCGAGCAATTTGGAAGCCTCTTTGGTGTCAACACACCTTAACAGACCTAGATCTGGAGTTCTTCTATATAGAATTCCTTTGCTTTGGAAGAAGTGATTGGACAGCCTCCGAAGTGTGCGTTTCTGAGTATGGTTTGCATGCTCTGGGTATTCTCCTTTTGCCAAATATTCCTTGATGTCGTGGAACCAGGGATTTCCATATGTTTCATCTTCAACATGAACACAGTATGCCGGCTGATTACGGATCCTTACCGGAATGGGGTCGATGAAATTCTTGTCTGGATGTTGTATCATTGATGACAAGGTGGCCAATGCGTCTGCAAATTCATTCTGAATTCTGGGGACATGCTGGAATTCTATCTTTGTGAGCCTACTCTTCACCTCTTGTACATGATGTAGATACGGTAGTATTTTGGTATTCTTGGTAGCCCACTCTCCTTGTACCTGATGTACCAGCAGGTCTGAATCACCGATCACCAGCAGTTCCTGAATATTCATGCCAATGACCAGGTTGAGCCCTAATATGCAGGCTTCATATTCTGCCATGTTGTTGGTGAATGGGAATCTGAGTTTTGCAGACACCGGATAATGCTGGCCGGTTTCTGATACCAAGAAGGCTCCGATACCGACTCCCTTGAAATTTTCCGCTCCATCGAAAAACATTCTCGAACCGTCGTAGGCTTCAGAAATGTCCTCTCATATGAATGATACCTCTTCATCAGGAAAATACGTGTTTAGGGGTTCGTATTCTCCTCCTACAGGATTCTCGGCAAGATGATCTTCCAAGGCTTGTCCTTCGACTGCCTTCTGAGTTACATAGATGATATCGAACTCACTCAACAATATTTTCCACTTGGCCAGCTTCCCAGTAGGCAAGGGTTTCTGAAAGATGTACTTCAGGGGATCCATCCTTGATATGACATATGTAGTGTAGGCACAGAAGTAGTGCCTTAACTTCTGAGCTATCCAGGTTAGAGCATAGCAAGTGCATTCTAGCAGAGAGTGCCATGCTTCATATATTGTGAACTTCTTACTCAATTAATATATGGCCTGCTCTTTTCTTCCCGTCTCATCATGCTGTACCAAAACACAACCGGAAGCTCCATCTAACACTACAAGGTAGAGTAGTAGTGGTCTACCAGGCTCTGGCCGGACTAAGACTGGTGGTGTGGACAAATATTCCTTGATTTTGTCAAAAGACTTTTGACAATCCTTGGTCCAACTGGTTGCGGCATCCTTCTTCAACATTTTGAAAATCGGTTCACATATCACTGTAGACTGTGCTGTGAAATGGCTGATGTAATTGAGGCGTCCCAAGAAACTAATCATATCCTTCTTGTTCTTTGGTGGTGGTAGTTCCTGGATGGCTTTAACCTTTGACGGGTCCAACTCTATTCCTCGGCGACTTACGATGAATCCCAACAATTTTCCGGCAGGAACCCCGAATGCACACTTTACGGGATTTAGTTTTAGATTGTACTTCCGTAGCCGGTCAAAGAACTTCCTCAAATCTGCTATGTGATATGTGCCCTTCTTGGATTTGATGATGACGTCGTCAACATAAACCTCTATTTCCTTATGTATAATATCATGGAAGATAGTTGTCATGGCCCTCATGTAGGTGGCCCCAACTTTCTTAAGACCGAATGGCATTAGTTTGTAGCAATATACCCCCCATGGTGTAATGAAAGATGTTTTCTCTGCGTCTTCTTCGTCCATCTAAATATGATGATAACCCATGAAGCAATCTACAAAGGATTAGAGTTCATGCTTGGCGCAATTGTTGATCAGGATGTGTATATTTGGTAGTGGGAAATCATCCTTGGGACTTGCTCTGTTTAGATCCCGATAGTCGACACACACCCTGACTTTTCCATCTTTCTTTGGAACTGGTACAATGTTGTCTAACCAGGTTGGGTACTCAACTACCCCAAGGACCTTGGCTTTGATCTTTCTGATTTTCAGGCTCATGTCCAGTTTGAACTTTCTGATTTTCTGCTTCACTGGCAGACATATTGGATTTGTAGGTAGCTTGTGAGCTACTATGGATGTGCTCAACCCTGTCATATCGTCATATGACCATGCAAAAATATCCTCATATTCTTTCAGGAAATGAGTGTATTCTTCCTTCTTTGACGGTAACAAGTGGATGCTTATGTGAGTTTCTTTGATGGTTTCAGAATCTCCTAAATTGACTATCTCGGTTTTGTCCATGTTGGACTTGGGCTTGTTCTCGAAATTCTCAATTTCTCTGACAATTTCCTCGGGTATCACATCTTCTTCTTCTATTTCTTCCGAGTCACTGTCCTTGTGTTACGTTGTCTCATTAAATGCCACAGTCGTTGGTTCATCAAGGTAAGAAATAGTAATGCTGTGGAGAAAAAATATGAACGATAATGATAACAAAACATCAAATTATTGATAAAAATGCTGAAATTTTGAACAAAGTAGCGTTTAAATGAATTCAAACAATGTTTTCCAAAACGAAATACTGAAAGAAAGATGTTTTGAAACAGAATGCTCAAAAGAATTGTTTTTCAAATAACACTAGTAGCCATGCTACCCCGAGACTCGTCTGGCCCTGGATGGTGTGGCGGTCCAGTTTCTGAGAAATGCTCCCTATCTATTGCTTGAATGATAAGGCCTTCTTCCTCCTCCTCCTCGACTATCACACAACAATCCATATTATCATCTTCTATAAAAAAAATTCCTCAACGCATCCAAAGATTCTTCCTGCTCGGATCCCCATATTGTATTGGCTTGCTGAAAGGTCTGACTCAGATGCGACACTGGTTGCTCAAGGGGGTAATCAACATTCTCTGCATGTGTAATGCTGTCTTTCTTGACACCACTCATATCATCCATCTTAGTTTTCCCCTTACTTTTCGGATCATTTGGAGGAGGATGAGGTGGAGGGCCTCTGGATCTGGTATGTATGCTGATGATGCCAGTATGTGCGAACCAACCTTGGGGAATGGAAATAATCAAAAAGAAATAAAAACAAAAAGGTAGCCAAGTCAGTGAGAATTCGGGAAAAGTATTTGCAGTATTTAAACACATATTGTGGAAATGTAAATTCGCGTCCTAATTTGGGAGCCTCGTTATGCCCGAGGTTGGCCTAGAGACAAGTAGATTTGGAGAAATTTAAAGCCAATAATTGCCTCATTTCATTAACGTGATAAACAAGACGAATCTAACACAACAATAAATAAATAAGTCATTAATGGAGTTTGCCTTATTACATTCGAAAAGTAAGTCTAAAATAAATAAACCTAATCTACTTGGTCCCAGAGGGACCTTCTCTAGGTTTGTCTTTCTTGGCTCCATCGATTAGGTTCCCTAGGTCGCGCATGTCCAGTAGTAGGTATACCTTTGCTAGATGCCCTCCTTCGTTATCCTCATCATTCTGGCAGTCTATGACTCTTTTCCTCATCTTCCCCTCTAACTCCATTAAACCCTGCTCCAGATACTCTAACCTTTCCGTTGACCTAGTAGCCATTTCCCTCCATTCATTGATTGCCTCCATATCGATCTTGTGTTGTTCCAAATGCTTGGCCTCAGACTCGTGAACTCTTTTGCGCAGTCTGTTATACTTCACTTGTGCTTCAACAACTTCATCTATGACTATGTTTCCTCGACCGACCCCTGGCTCGACTATTCCTGCTATGTTATCGTCCAACCATGATGGGTAGAAATACAAATGCCCTGCGTGGTATCGATATGGTTCAATGGTTTCATTTTCTACAATGATCTTCAAGTTCCACATGCGTTGAGCTTCACATTTGTACGGGATGTCATCATCTTGAAAATCTGCTCTGTAGTGACTCATTTTGGAGACTCGCGGTATGACTTGTTTTCTACCAGCTTGTCTTATGACCCTGATAGGAACATATGGGTGTATTCCCCTTAACCCGATCAACACAAAATGTGAAATATCCCTGGATCTGATGATGAATTCACTGGTAAGGAACCACTCAAACATCTAATGAACCTGGTCCTCGGTCAAATTGTCAAAAAAAATGTACCATTCTATAGCATTCTCTGGTTGAGCAAACCTGTCTGGGATAAAGGTCATTCTTTTGGGGTGATGGAAAGCTATGTGATCATTCAGTGGTCTTCGTGGAAACTCTTGGCGGTATTGGCCTCTTTGGAGATGTTCCAGCAACCAAATCTGTAGCAGCAAATTACAACCCTCGAAATGTTTGAACCCGTTCTGGCAACGATCCAAAGCCCGATATATTTCTTCTATAATCATAGGAACAATAGTGTACTTTTGTCCCTCGATTACCTCCATTAAGGCTTTGGTTACCATGGACAGTCTGGTGTGAATCCTGTCCATTTTTCTTGGAAACACTATCATACCCAAAAAGCAGACGATGAACACGATGAATCCAACCCAGGAAGGTGATGGAGAACTCGTCATGAAAAATACGGTAAGATTTGTTGTGTCCGTATCGTTCATAAAGGAAGTAAAAAGTTATGTAGGAATTCTTCAAACATACCAAGTCATTGTTCTTTCTTAAGCACATCATTTTCAGAAACACCCTGGGGGTGCGATTTTCTAGTACTAATAAACTAGGACTGTCCCAAGGTAGTCCAGCGAATCCCCCTATTTCCTCCAAAAAAGGAGTCATTTCTATTTTACCAAAATGGAATAAGCCTTTTCTCTGTCCTAGAACATAGTAGCAGCTTCAATCAACATGTTGTTTGGTTGGATGTCTAATAAGGAAGGTAAGTTTCCGAGGACCCTTTTAACATGATTTTTGTCACTTGACGGAAGGTCCTCCCATCAATCTAGAAATAACAGTGGTATATCTCGGACCATGCCGAACCTGGGGACTTCGTGCCTCATTTTCTGCAAAATAAACAAGGTTAGACCCTTTCCCCCTCCGGATTAGACTATTTATACTTTAAAGATTAGCATATCCGCATTTATTTCTCCAAATAATGCACAGATCGTTGTCGCGTCCGTTGGTATTATGGAAACCCTGGTGGACTTTGGACAAGGCTTTACTTAAAGGGTTATTATGCAGACAACATATTAACCCCTTTGACCATAATGCATGTACACTTATTATCAGAGTAAGGTTTCTATAGAGGTCTAGCCTGGTACCCCCAAGCGGACAACTTGAGGGGGAAAGACACGGAACCGTCGACTGCATCGCTGATCGACTAGTTTTACCGCAAATAAGCCTTTCCAAATTCAAGAAGGGTGATATAGAAAGAGCGCAGACACTCATCAAGTGTTGCTACGGTATTAATTACGAATGAGTAGAATATGATTGTTTAATCAAAGAATTAGATTCTCTGCCAAAGCTATTTTAAGAAGAACACAGGTTTCTGATAACCAAATTATGCTAATAACTGTAAGTAAATTCGTAAATAGAAAGCAGAAAGATGTATAAAAAATAAGTATATTTTAATAGTGGTTCAAACGTGTCTTTACAAGTTATATTTTACTCCCTTTTATAGAGAATTTCTTAATATAACGTCTACTCTTTTCAGTGATTGAGCATTAATGGCTAATACTGGCATTAATGTAACGTTACAATGATTAATTGTAACTGTTGCGTGAAGATTATGTAACGTTTTTGGCTCATTAATTGAAGATCCCCGAATTTGCCCTTTATTCCTTCTTGATTCATTCTGACCGTGTCTCTTCGCCTTCTCAATTAGGTTGAGATTCCCATATCTGATTACCCCGTGGGTATGCTTTTCCGTTCCTCTTTGTCTCGTACCTCTTCATAAAGTCTCGTCCAGTTGTCATGTTTCCATTGCTCCACATAGACTGCAGAGTCATCATAAGTATTACACGTGTGAAGCTCATTTTTACCAATACAGATAGTCCCCCCACATACCATTTATTTATCGATTAATATTTGGTAAGTGGATACTCATTTATGGCGGGAACATTTTTCCGCCGCTTCACTCGTTCCATTGCATCCATCTCTGAATGTATGCGTCGCTTGTCACTTCCATTTAATGCCCGTGCCATGTGGCTTTACTGGATTGATTCTGCAATATTCAGCGCCTTTTAGGACTTTTTGAGGCTGCATCAGTCTCGAAGTGACAGCTTCAATTATGACTTTCACATCACTGTTTTTTCCATTTTTTGACGGTTGCCTTTGAGTACAAATACCCCTTTTCCTTTCTTTACTTTCACGGAAAATTCTAAACTTCTTTCTTTATTTGTAAATTCTTCATCTTCGTAAATATGTCTTCTTCAAACCAGCAATCTAAAAAGGTCATCATTGTAGNTTTCCGTTCCTCTTTGTCTCGTACCTCTTCATAAAGTCTCGTCCAGTTGTCATGTTTCCATTGCTCCACATAGACTGCAGAGTCATCATAAGTATTACACGTGTGAAGCTCATTTTTACCAATACAGATAGTCCCCCCACATACCATTTATTTATCGATTAATATTTGGTAAGTGGATACTCATTTATGGCGGGAACATTTTTCCGCCGCTTCACTCGTTCCATTGCATCCATCTCTGAATGTATGCGTCGCTTGTCACTTCCATTTAATGCCCGTGCCATGTGGCTTTACTGGATTGATTCTGCAATATTCAGCGCCTTTTAGGACTTTTTGAGGCTGCATCAGTCTCGAAGTGACAGCTTCAATTATGACTTTCACATCACTGTTTTTTCCATTTTTTGACGGTTGCCTTTGAGTATAAATACCCCTTTTCCTTTCTTTACTTTCACGGAAAACTTCTAACCTTCTTTCTTTATTTGTAAATTCTTCATCTTCGTAAATATGTCTTCTTCAAACCAGCAATCTAAAAAGGTCATCATTGTAGATGAACTGACTCCTTCTTCTTCTCCAACACGGAGTAGGAGGGGCGGTAGGCTTAGGAGCTTAAATTCTACTCCTTCCATGGGTTTTTCTTCTTATTCTTCTCCCCCGCTATCTTTTAGGTCTAACAATCCTTCGTCTTCTTTGAGGGCTAGGGATTCTAGATATTCATCAAAGAGTAGAGAACACAATGAACCACTTCGTGAGCCGAGAGTCGATGAGATTGTTCCTGCGGAGTTTTCTTTTGCCAAGGATAGTCAAGCCATGAATGAGCAGCTTTCTTCAATGTCATCACATAACAGTGCTGACCTTTATCCTACCCAAATAACAGAGGGCTTAGTGTCTCTTGTACGCATGGATTGTTATTGGAAGCCTGATTTTCCTGTTATTGTTCCTAATGATATCCAAAGAATAACTTCTTAGAAGATTGGATATTCTTATGTCTATACTTATCCCTTCACATTAGGATTCAAGCCTCCCATCGACCTTGTTATCATCGGGTTTTGTCGATTCTTCAAAGTTTGTCTGGGACAAGTCAGTCCTCTTATTTGGCGAGTAGTCGTGTGCCTTACGTATTTGGCCAATTTAGCTTCCGTACCTGTCACACCTCATTTTTGCCACACAACCCTATCACAAGGTTGAGTTAGAAGAGTTTTTCAAGTTAAAGTGATGTTTTGAAAAGAGATTATTTATTATTTAGAGTCGCCACTTGGAATTGAGTTTTGGTGTTCCAAGTCACCTTGTGTTGAATCCCTTATCAAAAGGAAGATTTGACTCCTAATTTATGGCCTACGAAATAGAAGACTGAGTAAGGAATTCTGTTGACCGAGGGGAAGGTGTAAGGTACCCCTCGAGTCCCGTGGTTGTAGCACGGTCGCTTTTATTGACTAATGTAAGGTTTAAATCAATTTTTAGCTATTCTTGTATTTTTATTAATTATGGCTTATTTATTACCGCTTAATTAATTATTATATTTTATTAATTGTGTTCACAAAGATACGGTACACACACAAGGTACTTAATTAATTTTTTTTATTATATATTTTTATTAATTGTGTTTACCAAGATGCGAGACGCACACAAGGTACTTCTTTTTAAATTAAATGTTAAACCAAAATACGGAATGTACACATGGATATAACATAATTATTTTAAATCTAAAGCATCGAGACGCGGAATGCGCACATGATCCTTTTATTATTTAAGCATATCAATCCAAGGTTCGGGTATGAACACATGGGCTAATATTTAAAGTACATCTAAAGTTTTCTAGTGTTTTAGAGTATTCCAATTATTTTGTCTCTTTTAGATTCGGGATATTTAATTTTATATTTTAATATTATTTTATTACTTATTGCAACGAGCTTTGAATTAGTTCATGGCTCATTTCTATCCCTCACAATTATTTTGTTATTATCACTTTAATTATTTTATTTCTTATAACGGGATTTGAATAAATTCGCAACCCTTATCTCTCATTTATAATTATATAATTTTTAAAGCCATGAAACGTGTCAAGGCTCAAGGAATTGTATTCTCCCGTAAACCCACTCTATCAACATCATTATCAACAAACTAAAGGAATGCATGTCTAGCAACTCCAAGTCACAATCCGTACATGCTAAAAATAAAAGGATATTAAAAATAATAAATCAAGTCACAAATCAAATAAAATATAGATATTCACTATTAATCACAATAGATGAAGGATCAACATAAAACTAAGGAGAAAAAAAAAGACTAATTAAGGGAGATGTCACCCACTTCTCTCGTGAGTTTTACAACACTAATAAAAATATATTCCAAACAACACATAAAAGCAAGACTAAAATAAAATCTAAATCCAAAACATGATACAAGGATCTTACATAAATTTTTAAGGGAAAGCAAAACTTTCTTTTGAAAAGGTGATATTGCCGTAAATTAATAGCTATTAAAGATCTCATGGTCAACTTGATTTTAAGATTCAGAAACTACTTATTAATGAATAACACAACATAATATATAACTTTATAGATTAAATTATTCTTACTTATTTAACAATAACGTCATTTTAACACCAAAAACAAAACACACAAAAAAAACTAGGAAATAATATGGTAGTCTCGAAACAATGAATAGGACATGCTAAAGATTTAGAAGAATAATATTTTCAAACACACAACAGGGATTAAGAGAAAAGTAAAAACTCAAATAATTCTCAAATAATAAATGAAATATAAAGTAGTGAAACATAACATCCTCATAATAGATCTTAATTCTTCTTAAATAGTTATCTACAGTTTATATTCCAACAAACACATTAAAATATATTAAGCAAAAGATTAGAAGAAAACCTGTAGAGTGGGGCTTCTTTAATAAGAATAAAAACTAGTACAAACTTTAGCTCCGAAAATTCCAAGTGAAAATGACAAGCAAAGAAAGGAAATGAGATGTATGTGACGAGAACCAAAGTCACCGAGCACAACCGGAACCAAGTAGTAACCTAACATCTACTCGTATCTCTCACTGTTTGAACTCCATATTTTTACGCTTCTTTAAAGAAGATCAAGAAGTCAAATGTTTTATCCACCCTAATTCTAGATTTTCTTCCCTTTTGTTTTTCTTTTCTCTTCTTTCTCTTTTTCTTTTTCTGTTCTTCTGCCCATCCCTTTCTTTTTCTTTTTTTTTTCTCCCTTTTCTAACTTCTTTTCCGTCACTCCCTTTCTTTATTTTTTCTTTTTCGTTCTTACTTCCTCCTTTTTTCTTTCCCTTTCGTTCTTTTTGTTCTTTTTTTCTCTTTTTGTGTTACTTTTTTTGTTCTCCTCTTTATAAAGAAATTTTAGTAGTTTTGTTTTTGGTTGCATTTGGAGTAAGGAACATGGGTTTTGAAGTTGGAGGTTAGGGATGGTGGGGGAAGAAATGTGAGGGAGTGGGAAGTTTGGGTGGTTTTTATTTTAACTCTTTTTTTTTTTATATTTATTTATTTATTTTTAACCCCTTTTTTTTAATTGAATAAAAGAAGATAAAATACAGATGTGTGTGTGTATATATATATATATATATATATATATATATATATATATATATATATATATATATATATATATATATATATAAATACTTTTAAACTTTAAAGGGACTATATAAATAAGAAAATTCACTATTTACACTAAGGTTCAAATTATACTAAAAAAAACTACTATAACTTACATTTAAATTAAAAGAAACCAAGTTGGTATATATATATATACAAATTTTCTTGTATTTAAACATAGGAACAAATCTTATATTCTAAGAATGTGAATATTTTTGTTGTTTTTAATTTTCTTAAATAAAACCTATTAAGAGTAAGATAAAAATTTAAAATATTAAGATTAGACCTAAAAGTAATATTTACACCAAAAATAGTATAGAATTTTGGTGTGGTAAAAAATTAGTTGTTCACAGCATGCCCCTATTTGCTTGGAAACATGAAGAGTTTTCAGGCAAAGAAAATGAACAAGGTAACTGATTTTTGACCTCACTATTATTTGAAAAGGAGAAGAAGATAAAAGAAAGGATGTGACCGAGCCTTGGTTTTAGGCCGCCTACATATCCCGGGTTATAAGGGAATCAGGTCACGTGTAGTTCGAGTGAAAGATGACTGATAGAGTATACTTTGAGGGAGAGTCGAGCGAAGTTCCGTCGAGGTTCCGATCCACAGTTTCGACTATTACATCAAAATGAAAAGAAAATGACATACCCTTGAAATCTAAGAGTTACAAAATTCCTATCTAAATGCCATCCGAAGTCTTGTCTTGATTCTTGACTTGCTTCTTTCATTGACTTTTAGACTGAAACTTGATGCTCTCCGATATAAAAGACTATGAAATATTCTCACAGGCTTGCTTTTTGATCCGGTGATAAGAAGATGGATCTTGAAATCCTTTGTCTCTGCATGCATCCTGTCAAAGCTGCTTGTGGCTGGTGTTGAGATCAAACGTTCCACTTTCTCGGGCGAGAGCCAGAATCTTATTTTTTTGTACATCCAATCCGTGCTTTTCAGAAAAACCTACAAGCCATCACAAATAAACAAAACGAACAAAAATTTTCTGCCCCAGTTTGCACTAGGAAATTTTTGTGAGCTATTGAAAACACATTAAACTATCTTTGCTATTGCAGAATTAAGAATTGAAAAAAAAAAAGACACTTTTTTTTTTAAAATAATAGGGGATGTCGTACCCAGTGTTAACCAGAATAATAAAGGCAATCAGGGGATGTAGTACCCTGTGTTGATGATAACATGAGGCTCGTGGCACTATATGATGCCACTAGGGAATATCGTACCCTATGTTTGCAACAAAATGACACTCGTGATGCTTTGAAATGCTACTGGGGAATGTCGTACCCTATGTTTGCAACAAAATGACATTTGTGATGCTTTGAAATGCTACTAGGGAATGTCGTACCCTATGTTTGCAACAAAATGACACTCGTGATGCTTTGAAATGCTACTAGGGAATGTCGTACCCTATGTTGGCAAAAAGTAATGCAACCAGGGGATGTTGTACTTTGTGTTGGCAATAAATGAAGCTCGTGACACTCTGAGATGCTACTAGGGGATGTTTTACCCTATGTAGGCAGAAAGTAATGCGACCAGGGGATGTAGTACCCTGTGTTGACAATAAGATGAGACTCTTGGCTCTCTAAGATTCTACTAGGGAATGTTGTATCCTATGTAGGCAGAAAGTAAATGCATCCAGGGGATGTAGTACCCTGTGTTAGCAATAAGGTGAGGCTCATGGCTCACTGAGATGCTACTAGGGAATGTCGTATCCTATGTTTGCAACAAAATGACACTCGTGATGCTTTGAAATGCTACTAGGGAATGTCGTACCCTATGTTGGCAAAAAGTAATGCAACCAGGGGATGTAGTACCCTGTGTTGGCAATAAAATGAGGCTCGTGGCACTCTGAGATGCTACTAGGGAATGTCGTACCCTATGTTAGCAAAAGTAATGCAACCAGGGGATGTAGTACCCTGTGTTGGCAATAAAATGAGGCTCGTGGCACTCTGAGATGCTACTAGGGAATGTCGTACCCTATATTAGCAACGAGAAATACAACCAGGGGGTGTAGTACCCTGTGTTGGAAATAAGATGAGGCTCGTGGCTCCCTGAGATGCTACTAGGAAATGTTGTACCCTATGTTAGCAATGAGAAATACAACCAGGGGGTGTAGTACCCTGTGTTTGGAAATAGCATAAGGCTTGCAGTGTTCTGAGATGCTACTAGGGAATGTCGTACCCTATGTAGACAGAAAATAATGCGACCAGGGGATGGAGTACCCTGAGGTGAAGATAGGGTATTCTCTATAATGAAACTAAAAATAACATGATTACATGTATATTAGAAGGAAATCAAGGATTTGAGAACTTCACTTGGTGATGTTAGTTCTTCCATGAACTGTTTCCTAAAATAATTTTGTTCCTGTTCTGAACAAAGAAAGATTCGTCAGTTTTAAAATGGTGGTCAGTTTGTGGCCTTGATTTCTTCAGCGACTTGACTTTGCGTCCATTACACTTGTTAGAAAAATTGACTCTGTCGATGATCGTACAAAATCCGGGAGATTCTGGCTTTCCTTTTTGGAGATCTTCTTTCTCAACATCAAAACCTTACTCTTTTGCGCCTATCACCATTTGTGCTTATGGTGAAAACAACCTTAACCCCAAAAGAACTTTTATCTGAGTAACTTTTGTTGACCCTTGACACATTGTTCAGTCCTTCAAGACTTTTGCTCGTCAGGGAAGCTCAAAGTTGGCTTTATGCATTTGCCCATAATGTTCATGCCCAGAAAGTTTAGCTTCATATAACTGGAAAACTGTAACCAATTTTGCGGCCTTTTCTTTGCTTTGCTTTGATGAAATTAGACTGAAAGGGATTCAAAAAGAATGGTACGAAAGAAAACAAGAAGGTAAACTAATAGGTATTACAACTTAATCAAGAAGTATACCTTCAGAGAAGAAAAATAAAAAATGAAAAGGACTTATCTGGAGGAATATGCTGACTTCAATTAACATGACATGCACTTTGGACTGGATGCCTGATCTGTCTAAACCGTCTAATTCTCAAAATCCATTGCAAACTTCACTTTGAAACTGAGTTCTTTGTCTTAACCATGCTTGTGCCGGGATATATGAAGGTTTAAATCGATCAACGATGCCCTTTGTGGGTTTTCACCAATTGACCTCTCTCATTTGTCTTTCTCTCAACTCACTATCGCCTTATAGTGCCTGTGAAGGTTTTCACCNTCTTTTGGAACCATTTTGACGGAAAACCGTCGAAAAATAAATAAAATCATGCCCTAGTTTCTTTGAATACTGGAAAATGTGGATTTTTGTTTTAGTGTGACCGAACCCCAGAGTGAGGTTGCCTACGTATCCTTTCGGAATCAGGTCAGACGTAGTTCAATCAACATGAAATCGTTTTTATTTTTTTTTTGTATATTTTTTTTAGTACATTGGTTCCAAAAGAGGGGAAAACAAAGAAATATAAACAAGGCTTCAAAGGGCTAACTAGGGTTAAACAGTGTTTGGGTAGCGAGAATGATAGCCTTTCGTCATCCCAACCTGAGAATGCTAAGTATAAAATGCCCCCACAGAGTCATGTCAGACATAGTATCTCTTGACCGCATCCGCGTTGACAGATATGTCTGTCACCTTTCCTTCTATATCTGCCAAGTGTAGAGCTCCTTTTGACAATACTTTCTTGACGAGGTAAGGACCTTGCCAATTCGGGGCGAACTTTCCTTTTGCTTCTTCCTGGTG
>ML388815.1:0-12114 GCA_005239525.1 Nicotiana knightiana
TGTCACTTTAAGTGGAAAAAACTCCGTATCCCCTTCGGGGCGTATGAAAAAGGAGGTGTGACACAAAGCCAGTATCGTATCACATGATATTTGTACGGGAAATAAAATAGGACCCAAGGAAAAAAAAAACCAACACTTCGAAATGATTAAGTTACCTTTTTTGGCATTTTATGGAAATTAAATTGGAATTCCGCCAGTCATGCATGTATTATCGCCTGCCATGGTCCAGGCCAGACTCCTTGGTATGGAGCCGGTACCGGATCACATAATATTTGTCCCGGACATCAAATAGGACCCAAGGAACAAGAAAAAACACTTCGAAATGATCAAGTTACATTTTTTGGCATTTTATGGAAATTAAACTAGAATTCCGCCAGTCGTGCCTGTATTATCGCATGCCATGGTCCAGGCCGGAATCCTTGGTACAAAGCTGGTACCAGATCACATGATATTTGTACGGGACATACAATAGGACCCAAGGAACAAAAACCAATGCTTCGAAATGATCAAGTTACATTTTTTTGGCNCTTTTTGGCATTTTATGGCAATTAAATTGGAATTCCGCTAGTCGTGCCTATATTATGCCTGCCATGGTCCAGGCCGGATGCATTGGTATGGAGCCGGTACCAGATCGCATTATATTTGTCCGGGACATCAAATACGATCTTAGGATCCATAACCATCGCTTCGAAATGATCAAGTTACATTTTAGGTATCTTATGACAGTGAAATTGGAATTCCGTCAGTCGTGCTTGTATTATCGCCTGCCATGGTTCAGGCCTGACGCCTTGGTATGGAGCAGGTACCGGATAACATGATATTTGTCCGGGATATCAAATACGACCCAAGGAACCATAACCAACGCTTCGAAATGATAAATTTACATTTTTTGGGATTTTATGGCAATTAAATTGGAATTCCGCCAATCGTGCCTGTATTATCGCCTGCCATGGTCCAGGCCAAAAGCCTTGGTACGGAGCCGGTTCCGGATAACATGATATTTTTCCGGGACATCAAATACGACCCAAGGAACCATAACCAACACCTTCGAAATATTCAAGTTACATTTTTTGGCATTTTATGGCAATTAAACTGGGATTCCGCCAATCTTACCTGTATTATCGCTTTCCATGGTCCAGGCCGGACGCCTAGGTATGGAGCCGGTACTGGATCGCATGATATTTTTTCGGGACATCAAATACGACCTTAGGAACAATAACCAATGCTTTGAAATGATCAAGTTACATTTTTTGGCATTTTATGGCAATTAAACTGGAATTCCGCTAGTCGTGCATGTATTATCGCATGCTATGGTCCAGGCCGGATACCTTGGTACGGAGCTGGTACCGGATCACATGATATATTTTCGGGACATCAAATACGACCTTAGGAACCATAACCAACACTTCGAAATGATCAAGTTACATTTTTCAGCATTTTATGACAATGAAACTGGAATTTCTCTACTCGTGCTTGTATTATTGCCTGCCATAGCTCAGGCCGGACGCCTTTGTATGGAGCCGGTACCAGATAGCATGATATTTGTCCGGGACAACAAACATGACCCAAGGAACCATAACCAACGCTTCGAGATGATCAAGATACATTTTTATCCATTTTATGGCAATTAAACTGGAATTCCGCCAGTCGTGCCTGTATTATCGCCTGCCTTGATCCAAGCCGAACGCCTTGGTACTGAGCCAGTACCTGATTGCATGATATTTATCCGGGACATCAAATACTACCCAAGTAAGCATAACCAACACTTCGAAATGATCAAGTTACATTTTTTAGCATTTTGTGGCAATTAAACTAGAACTCTGCCAGTCGTTCCTGTATTATCGCCTGCCATGGTCCGGGCTGGACGTCTTGGTACGGTGTCGGTACCGGATTGCATGATATTTTTCCGGGACAGCAAATACGACCGAGGGAACCATAACCAACACTTCAAAATGATCAAGTTACATTTTTTTGCATTCTATGGCAATTAAACTGGAATTCAGCCAGTCGTGCCTATATTATGTCTGCCATAGTTCAGGCCGGACGCCTTGGTAAAAGTCGGTACCAGATCACATTATATTTTTCCGGGACATCAAATACGACCCAAGGAACCATTATCAATGCTTCAAAATGAACAAGTCACATTTTTTGGCATTTTATGGCAATTAAACTACAATTCCGCCAGTCGTGCCTGTATTATCGCCTGCCATGGTCCAGGGCGGACGCCTTGGTACGGAGCCGGTACCAGATCTCATGATATTTTTCCGGGACATCAAATACGACCCAAGGAACCATAACCAACGCTTCAAAGTGATCGAGTTTAATTTTTTGGCATTTTATAGTAATTAAACCGAAATTCCGCCAGTCGTGCCTGTATTATCGCCTGCCATGGTCCAGGCTGGACGTCTTGGTATGAAGCCGGTACTGGATCACATGATATTTGTCCAAGACATCAAATACGACCCAAGGAACCATAATCAGTGCTTCGAAATGATCAAGTTACATTTTTTGACATTTTATGGCAATTAAACTAGAATTCCGCCAGTCGTGCCTGTATTATCGCCTGCCATGGTCCAGGATGGACGTCTTGGTACGAAGCCGGTACCGGATCACATGATATTTGTACGGGACATCAAATAGGACCCAAGGAAGAAAAACCAATGCTTCGAAATGATCAAGTTACATTTTTTGGACTTTTATGGTAATTAAATTGGAATTCCGCAAGTCGTGCCTGTATTATCGCCTGCCATGGTCAAGGCCGGATACCTTGGTACGGAGCCGGTACCGGATCGCATGATATTTGTCGGGGACATCAAATACGACCTTAGGAACCATAAACAACACTTCGTAATGATCAATTTACATTTGTCGGCATTTTATGGCAATTAAACTTGAATTCCGCCAGTCGTGCCTATATTATCGCGTGCCATGGTCCAGGCCGGACTCCTTGAAACGGAGCCGGTACCGGATCGCATGATATTTTCCGGGACATCAAATACCACCCAAGAAACCATAACCAACGCTTCAAAATGATCAAGTTACATTTTTTGGCATTTTATGGCAATTAAACTGGAATTCTGCCAGTCGTGCCTGTATTATCGCCTGCCATGGTCCAGGGCGGACGCCTTGGTACTGAGCCGGTACCTGATCGCATGATATTTCTCTGGGACATAATATACGACCCAAGGAACCAAAACCAACGCTTCGAAATGATCAATTTATATTTTTTGGCATTTTATGGCAATTAAACTGGAATTCCGTCAGTCGTGCCTGTATTATCGCCTGCCATGGTCCAGGCCGGACGCCTTGGTACGGAGCCGGTACTGGATCGCATTATATTTTTCCGGGACGTCAAATACGACCTAAGGAACCATAACCAACACTTCAAAATGAAGAAGTTATATTTTTTGGAATTTTATGGCAATTAAACTGGAATTCCGCCAGTCATGCCTGTATTATCGCCTGCCATGGTCCAGGCCAGACTCCTTGGTACGGAGCCGGTACTGGATCACATGATATTTGTCTGGGACGTTTAATACGACCCAAGGAACCATAACCAGCGCTTCGAAATTATCAAGTTACATTTTTTGGCATTTTATGGCAATTAAACTGGAATTCCGCCAGTCATGCCTGTATTATCGCCTGCCATGGTCCAGGCCAGACTCCTTGGTACGGAGCCGGTACTGGATCACATGATATTTGTCTGGGACGTTTAATACGACCCAAGGAACCATAACCAGCGCTTCGAAATTATCAAGTTACATTTTTTGGCATTTTATGGCAATTAAACTGGAATTCCGCCAGTCATGCCTGTATTATCGCCTGCCATGGTCCAGGCCAGACTCCTTGGTACGGAGCCGGTACTGGATCACATGATATTTGTCTGGGACGTTTAATACGACCCAAGGAACCATAACCAGCGCTTCGAAATTATCAAGTTACATTTTTTGGCATTTTATGGCAATTAAACTGGAATTCCGCCAGTCATGCCTGTATTATCGCCTGCCATGGTCCAGGCCAGACTCCTTGGTACGGAGCCGGTACTGGATCACATGATATTTGTCTGGGACGTTTAATACGACCCAAGGAACCATAACCAGCGCTTCGAAATTATCAAGTTACATTTTTTGGCATTTTATGGCAATTAAACTGGAATTCCGCCAGTCATGCCTGTATTATCGCCTGCCATGGTCCAGGCCAGACTCCTTGGTACGGAGCCGGTACTGGATCACATGATATTTGTCTGGGACGTTTAATACGACCCAAGGAACCATAACCAGCGCTTCGAAATTATCAAGTTACATTTTTTGGCATTTTATGGCAATTAAACTGGAATTCCGCCAGTCATGCCTGTATTATCGCCTGCCATGGTCCAGGCCAGACTCCTTGGTACGGAGCCGGTACTGGATCACATGATATTTGTCTGGGACGTTTAATACGACCCAAGGAACCATAACCAGCGCTTCGAAATTATCAAGTTACATTTTTTGGCATTTTATGGCAATTAAACTGGAATTCCGCCAGTCGTGCCTCTATTATCGCCTGCCATGGTCTAGGCCGGACGCCTTGGTACGGAGCCGGTATCCGATATCATGATATTTGTACGGGACATCAAATACGACCCAAGGAACCAAAACAAACGCTTCGAAATGATCAAGTTGCATTTTTTGGCATTTTATGGGAATTAAACTGGAATTCCGCCAATCGTGCATGTATTATCGCCTGCCATGGTCTAGGCCAGACGCATTGGTACGGAGCCAGTACCCGATCATATGATATTTCTCCGGGATATCAAATACGACCCAAGAAACCATAACCAACGCTTAGAAATGATCAAGTTAAATTTTTTTGCATTTTATGGAAATTAAACTAGAATTCTGCCAGTTGTGCCTGTCTTATCGCCTGCCATGGTACAGGCCGGGCGCATTGGTACGGAGCCGGTACCGGATTGCATGATATTTTTACGGGACATCAAATACGACCCAAGGAATCATAACCAACGCTTCGAAATGATTAAGTTTCATTTTGTGGCATTTTATAGTAATTAAATCGAAATTCCCCCAGTCGTGACTGTATTATCGCCTGCCATGGTCCAGGCTGGACGTCTTGGTATGGAGCCGGTACCGAATCGCATGATATTTGACATCAAATACGACCCAAGGAACAGTAACCAGTGCTTTGAAATGATCAAGTTACATTTTTTGGAATTTTATGGCAATTAAACTGGAATTCCACAAGTCATGCTTGTATTATAGCCTGCCATGGTCTAGGCCGGACTCCTTGGTACAAAGCCGGAACTGGATCACATGATATTTGTACGGGACATCAAATAGGACCCAAGGAACAACAACCAATGCTTCTGAATGTTCAAGTTACATTTTTTGGCATGTTATGGAAATTACATTACAATTCCGCCAGTTATGCCTGTGTTATCACCTGCCATGGTCCAGGTCGGACACCTTGGTACGGAGCCGGTACCAGATCACATGATATTTTTCTTGGAAAGAAAATACGACCCAAGAAACCATAACCAAGGCATCGAAATGTTCAAGTTACATTTTTTGGCATTTTATGGCAATTAAATTGGAATTCTGCCAGTCGTGCCTGTATTATTGCCTGCCATGGTCCAGGTCGAATACCTTGGAACGGAGTTGATACCGGATCGCATGATATTTGTCCGGGACATCAAATACGACTTTAGGAACCATAAACAACGCTTCGAAATGATCAAGTTACATTTTTCGGCAGTTTATGACAATGAAACTGGAATTTCGCTAGTCGTGCCTGTATTATCGCCTGCCATAGTCCAGGCCGGACGCCTTTTGTACTGAGCCGGTATCAGATAGCATGATACTTGTCCGGGACATCAAATACAACCTAAGGAACCATAACCAACGCTTCGAAATGATCAAGTTACATTTTTTTAGCATTTTGTGGATATTAAACTGGAATTCTGCCAGTCGTGCATGTATTATCGCCTGCCATGGTCCAGGCCGGATGCCTTGGTAATGAGCCGGTACCCGATCACATGATATTTTTCTGGGACATCAAATACGAACCAATGAACCATAACCAACACTTCGAAATGATCAAGTTACATTTTTTTAGCATTTTGTGGATATTAAACTGGAATTCTGCCAGTCGTGCATGTATTATCGCCTACCATGGTCCAGGAGGGATGGCTTAGTACGGTGCCAGTACCGGATCGCATGATATTTGTTCGGGACAGCAAATACGACCCAAGAAACTATAACCAAAGCTTCGAAATGATCAAGTTACATTTTTTGGTATTCTATGGCAATTAAACTGGAATTCCGCCAGTCGTGCCTTTATTATTGTCTGCCATAGTTCAGGACGGACACCTTGGTACGGAGCCGGTACCGGATCGCATTATATTTTTTCGGGACATCAAATACGACCTAAGGAACCATAACCAACGCTTCAAAATGATCAAGTTACATTTTTTGGCATTTTATGGAAATTAAACTGGAATTCTGCCACTCGTGCCTGTATTATTGCCTGCCATGGTTCAGCCCAGACGCCTTGGTATGGGGCCGGTACCGGATCTCATGATATTTTTTCGGGACATCAAATACTACCCAAGGAACCATAACCAAAGCTTCGAAATAATCAAGTCTCATTTTTTGGCATTTTATAGTAATTAAACCGAAATTCCGCCAGTCGTGCCTGTATTATCGCCTGCCATGTTCCAGGCTGGACGTCTTGGTATGGAGCCGAAACCGTATCGCATAATATTTTTCCGAGACATCAAATAAGACCCAAGGAACCATAACCAGTGCTTCGAAATGATCAAGTTACATTTTTTTGCATTTTATGGCAATTTAACTGGAATTCTGCTAGTCGTGCCTGTATTATCGCCTTCCATGGTCCAGGCCGGATTCCTTGGTACGGAGCCGGTATCGGATCACATGATATAAGTACGGGACAACAAATACGACCAAAGGAACAACAACCAATGCTTCAAAATGATCAAGTTAGATTTTTGGCATTTTTTGGCAATTAAACTGGAATTCCGCCAGTCGTGCCTATATTATCGCGTGCCATGGTCCAGGCGAGACGCCTTGGTACGGAGCCGGTACCGGATCGCATGATATTTGTCCGGGACATCAAACAAGACCTTAGGAACCATAACCAACGCTTCGAAATGATCAAGTTAAATTTTTTAGTATTTAATGGCAATAAAACTGGAATTACGCTAGTCGTGCCTGTATTATCGCCTGCCATGGTCCAGGACAGACGCCTTGGTATTGAGCCGGTACCCGATCGCATGATATTTCTTCGGGACATCAAATACGACCCAAGGAACCAAAACCAATGCTTCAAAATGATCAGGTTACATTTTTTGGAATTTTATGGAAATTAAACTGGAATTCCGCCAGTCGTGCCTGTATTATCGCCTGCCATGGTCCAGGCCGGACGCCTTGGTATGGAGCCGGTACCTAATCGCATGATATTTGTCCGGGACAGAAAATACGACCCAATGAACCATAACCAACGCTTTGAAATGATCAAGTTACATTTTTTTGCATTTTAGGGAAATTAAATTGGAATTCCGCAAGTCATGCCTTTATTATCGCCTGCCATGGTCCAGGCCGGACGCCTTAGTATGGAGCCGGTACCGGATCGCATGATATTTGTCCCAGACAGTAAAATACGACCCAAGGAACCATAACAAAGGCTTTGAAATGATCAAGTTACATCTTTGGCATTTTATGGCAATTAAATTGGAATTCCGCCAGTCGTGCCTGTATTATTGCCTGCCATGGTCCAGGCCGGATACCTTGGTACGGAGTCGGTACCGGATCGCATGATATTTTTTCGAGACATCAAATATGACCTTAGGAACTATAATAACCACTTCGAACTGATCAAGTTACATTTTTCAGCATTTTATGACAATGAAACTGGAATTTCGCTAGTCGTGTTGTATTATCGCCTACCATAGTCCAGGCTGGACGCCTTGGTACGGAGGCGGTACCGGATCACATTATATTTTTCCTGGACATCAAATACGACCCAAGGAACCATAACCAACACTTCAAAATGATCAAGTTACATTTTTTGGCATTTTATGGAAATTAAATTGGAATTCCGCAAGTCATGCCTTTATTATCGCCTGCCATGGTCCAGGCCTGACTCCTTGGAACGGAGCCGGTACTGAATCACATGATATTTGCACGGGACATTAAATAGGACCCAAGGAACAACAACCAACGATTCGAAATGATCAAGTTACATTTTTTGGCATTTTAAGGAAATTAATTCCGCCAGTCATGCCTGTGTTATCGCCTGCCATGGTCCAGGCCTGACTCCTTGGAACGGAGCCGGTACTGAATCACATGATATTTGCACGGGACATTAAATAGGACCCAAGGAACAACAACCAACGATTCGAAATGATCAAGTTACATTTTTTGGCATTTTAAGGAAATTAATTCCGCCAGTCATGCCTGTGTTATCGCCTGCCATGGTCTTGGCCGCACACCATGGTACGGAGCCGGTACCGGATCGCGTGATATTTTTCCCGGACAGCAAATACGACCCAAGGAACCATAACCAAGGCTTCGAAATGATCAAGTTATATTTTTTGGCATTTTTTGGCAATTAAATTGGAATGCTGCCAGTCTTGCCTGTATTATCGCCTGCCATGGTCCAGGCCGGGTAACTTGGTACGGAGCCGGTACCGGTTCGCATGATATTTGTCCAGGACATCAAATACAACCTTAGGAACTATGACCAACACTTCAAAATGATCAAGTTATATTTTTCGGCATTTTATGAAAATGAAACTAGAATTTCGCTAGTCGTGCCTGTATTATCGCCTGCCATTGTCCAGGTCGGACGCCTTGGTACGGAGCCGGTACCAGATAGCATGATACTTGTCTGGGACATCAAATACGACCCAAGGAACCATAACCAATGCTTCGAAATGATCAAGTTACATTTTTTGGCATTTTATCGCAATTAAACTGGAATTCCGCCACAGGTGCCTGTATTATCGCTTGCCATGGTCCAGGCCAGACGCCTTGGTACTGAGCCGGTACCCGATCACATGATATTTCTCCGCGACATCAAATACGACACAAGGAACCATAACCAACGCTTCGAAATGATCAAGTTACATTTTTTAGCATTTTGTGGCAATTAAACTGGAATTCTGCCATGGTCCAGGCCGGACGGATTGATACGGTGTCGGTACCGGATAGCATGATATATTTCCGGGAAAACAAATACGACCCAAGGAACCATAACCAACGCTTCGAAATGATCAAGTTACATTTTATGGCATTCTATGGCAATTGAACTGGAATTCCGCCAGTCGTGCCTATATTATTGTCTGCCATAGTTCAGGTCGGATGCCTTGGTACAGAGTCGGTACCGGATCGCATGATATTTTTCCTGGACAGAAAATACGACCAAAGGATCCATAACCAAGGCTTCGAAATGATCAAGTTACATTTTTTGGCATTTTATGGCAATTAAATTGGAATTCCGCCAGTCGTGCCTTTAATATCGCCTACCATGGTCCAGGCCGGAAAGCTTGGTATGGAGCTGGTACCGGATCACATGATATTTGTTCGGGACGTCAAATACGACCTTAGGAACCATAACGAACGCTTCGAAATTATCAAGTTACATTTTTCGGCATTTTATGACAATGAAACTGGAATTTCGCTAGTCGTGCCGTATTATCGCCTGCCATAGTTCAGGCCGGACGCCTTGGTACGGAGCCGGTACCGGATCACATTATATTTTTCTGAGACATCAAATACGACTCAAGGAATCATAACCAACGCTTCAAAATGATTAAGTTACATTTTTTTGAATTTTATGGAAATTAAATTGGAATTCCATAAGTAATGCCTTTATTATTGCCTACCATGGTCCGGGCCGGACGCCTTGGTACGGAGCTGGTAAAGGATCGCATAATAATTGTCCGAAACATCACATACGACTCAAGGAATCATAAAAAACACTTCGAAATGATCAAGTTACATTTTTTGGCATTCTATGGCAATTAAAATGGAATTCTGCCAGTCGTGCCTGTATTATCGCCTGCCATAGTCCAGGTCGGACGCCTTGGTAGGAAGCTGGTTCCGAATATCATGATATTTGTCCGGGATAGCAAATACGACCCAAGGAACCATAACCAACGCTTCGAAATGATAAAGTTACATTTTTTGGCATTTTATGGAAATTAAATTGGAATTCCGCAAGTCATGCCTTTATTATCGCCTGCCATGGTCCTGGCCGGACGCCTTGGTACGGAGCCGGCACCGGATCACATGATATTTTTCGGGACATCAAATACGACCCAAGGAACCATAACCAATGCTTCATAATGATCAAGTTACAGTTTTTGGCATTTTATAGTAATTGAACTGAAATTCCGCCAGTCGTGCCTGTATTATCGCCTGCCATGGTCCAGGCCGGACGTCTTGGTACGGAGCCGGTACCGGATCGAATGATATTTGTTTGAGACATCAAATACGACCTTAGGAACCATAACCAACGCTTTGAAATGATCAAGTTACGTTTTTCGGCATTTTATGACAATGAAACAGGAATTTTGCTAGTCATGCTTGTATTATCGCCTACCATAGTCCAGGCTGGACGCCTTGGTACGGAGCCGGTACCAGATAGCATGATATTCTTACAAGACATCAAATACGACCCAAGAAACCATAACCAATACTTCGAAATGATCAAGTTACATTTTTTGGCATTTTATGGCAATTAATTTGGAATTTCGCCAGTCGTGCCTGTATTATCGCTGCCATGGTCCAGGCCGGGCTCCTTGGAACGGAGCCGGTACCGAATCACATGATATTTGTATGGTACATCAAGTAGGACCCAAGGAACAACAACCAACGCTTCGAAATGATCAAGTTACATTTTTTGGCATTTTATGGAAATTAAATTGGAATTCCGCCAGTCATGCCTGTGTTATCGCCTGCCATGGTCTAGGCCGGACACCATGGTATGGAGCCGGTACCGGATCGCATGATATTTGTCCCGGAAAGCAAATACGACCCAAGGAACTATAACCAAGGCTTCGAAATGATCAAGTTATATTTTTTGGCATTTTATGGCAATTAAATTGGAATTCCGCCAGTCGTGCCTGTATTATCGCCTGCCATGGTCCAGGCCGGATACCTTGGTACGGAGCCGGTACCGGTTCGCATTATATTTGTCCGGGACATCAAATACGACCTTAGGAACCATAACCAACGCTTCAAAATGATCAAGTTACATTTTTCGGCATTTTATGACAATGAAACTGGAATTTCGCCAGTCGTCCCTGTATTATCGCCTACCGTAGTCCAGGCCGGACGCCTTGATACTGAGCCGGTACCCGATCGCATGATATTTCTCCGGGACATCAAATACGACCCTAGGAACCACAACCAGCTCTTCGAAATGATCAAGTTATGTTTTTTAGCATTTTGTGGCAATTAAACTGGAATTCTGCCAGTCGTGCCTGTATTATCGCCTGCCATGTTCCAGGCCTGACGGCTTGGTACGGTGTCGGTACCGGATCGCATGATATTTTTATGGGACAGCAAATACGACCCAAGGAACTATAACCAATGCTTTGAAATGATCAAGTTACATTTTTTGGCATTCTATGGCAATTAAACTTGAAATCCGCCAGTCGTGCCTATATTATTGTCTGCCATAGTTCAGGCCGGATGCCTTGGTACGGAGCCGGTACCGGATCGCCTTATGTTTTTCCGGGACATCAAATACGACCCAAGGAACCATAACCAATGCTTCAAAATGATCAAGTTACATTTGTTGGAATTTAATGACAATTAAATTGTAATTTCGCTAGTCGTGCCTGTATTATTGCCTACCATGGTTCAGCCCAGACGCCTTGGTACGGAGTCGGTACTGGATCTCATTATATTTTTTCGGGACATCTAATACGACCCAAGGAACCATATCCAACACTTCGAAATGATCAAGTTTCATTTTTTGGCATTTTATAGTAATTAAACCGAAATTACGCCAGTCGTGCCTGTATTATCCCCTGCCATGTTCCACGCTGGACGTCTTGGTATGGAGCCGGTACCGGATCGCATGATATTT
>ML388817.1:1386-17365 GCA_005239525.1 Nicotiana knightiana
TATAACCATGTGTATATTCCGTACCTTGGTTTAATATTTAATTTCAAAGAAGTACCTTGTGTGCGTTCCGCATCTTGGTAAACACAACTAATAAAAATATAATAATTAATTAAGCGGTAATAAATAAGCCATGACCAATAAAATACAAGAATAGCTAAAAATTGATTTAAGCCTTACATGAGTCAATAAAGCGACCGTGCTAGAACCGCGGGACTCGAGGGGTGCCTTACACCTTCCTCTCGGTCAACGGAATTCCTTACTCAGTCTTCTGTTTTCGTAGACCATAAATTAAGAGTCAAACCATCCTTTGTTAAGGGATTCAAGATAAAGGCGGCTTGGAACACCAAAACTAAATTCCAAGTGGCGACTCTAAATAATAAATAATCCCTTTTCAAAACGTCACTTCAATTGGAAAAACTCTTCTAACTCAACCTCGTAATAGGGTTGTGGGACATAAAAGAGGTGTGACAATACATGTTGGAAATCATGCTAGATATTATGTTAAGGCTTTACGCCGGTCCTGTTGAGACCCGAGCGGTCATCTTAATGCAAACCATGCTAGAACATGCTAGACATTATGTTAAGGCTTCACACTAACATTGTTGAGACCTGAGTGGTCATTTATTGCTGTTATCACATGTGTTACATTGAAATTATATACTCAGTCCTGTCATTGCATATCATATTATGTCTCAGTCTCGGTAATTATTGTTTTACACATTATATCATTGATTCGGGCTAGTTCATGCATTGTGAGCCCATGTGAGTGAGACTGGATAATGATGACTGAGTGAGGCCGAGAGCCTGATATTAAGTGATAGTTGTGGGATTGGGCTGCACGCCATAGCATGTTATATTGATTATTCTTGGATCTGGCTTATGATAGCGCTTGGGTTGTAGGAGCTCCTCCGGAGTCTGTAACACACCCCCAGTGAGCGTAGTGATATTTGAGGGATGGATCTTCCCTGGACATGGATCTTGTCTGAAGTGTTTATGTTCGGAGATGGATTTTCTCCATGAGGCTGGATTGGCCTCTTTTTCCCCGATACTGAGTGATTGATGTAAGTTATGTGTATACGTATTCTGGGATGGATCTTCCCTGGGCTGTCGAGCCATATACAATACCGAATGGTTGTGAGATGTATCATTATCTGGAGATGGATCTTCTCCATAGGGATGGATCGGCCTTCCTCAGTATTGAGTGACTTCTCCCTGATGCGTATATAATATGGGATGGATCTTCCCTGGGCCATGCGAACCATATACAGTACTGAGTGGACGAGTATTTGAGAGTGGGAGCGCATTGTGCATTTCATACTGCTGATGCATTGACATGTAAAATACATTGAGTTATATATGTTAAACTGTTCAGAACCGTACTTGCCTTATCACCTTGAGCTGTCTAATTAACTGAAAGCATGCCTAAATTTCTGTACATTGGTTATGTTGTAAATGTGGAGGTTTAGTCCGTCACTACCTCTCAGCCCGCAGTTTGGGCTTGTTACTTACTGAGTTGGTGTACTCACGTTACCCCCTGCACCTTGTGTGCAGATTTAGGTATCCCTGGCCATGGTAGTGTCAGTTGATCATTTTGGTTGTGGATCATTTTCGGAGAGGATAAGGTAGTTGCTTGGCGATCGCAGACCCGCCAATCTCTTTCCCTATCTTCCTTGTGTATTTTTATTGATTATTTCTAGACAAAGTTGTCTTGTTAAATTTTGGGATCAGTTGTAGTATTGGCTCATGACTCAGTGACACCAGATTTTGGGATTTCTCTTTTTACAATATTTTGGGTTTGAATCTATCTTTTATTTCGGTTCTTCTCTGATGAAAAAGGGTAATATTTAAATATTTCCATGATAAAAATCGAATTGGTTAAGAGTGTGGGCTTGCATAGTTCCACGATAGGCGCCATCACGATCGAGTTGGTTTTGGGGTTGTGACAAAAGTATACAGGAACTCCAGTATAATATACTGGAGTTCCAGCAAAGTATACCGGTCCAACATAATATGCTGGAAGTTCATATACACGTGCTCGAATCTCCAGTATATTATGTTGGAACTTTCCGCGTGTTGGAGTTCCAACATAATATGCTTAAAGTTCATACATAGGTGCACCGAACTCCAGTATATTATGTTGGACTGGTCTCTGTTACAGCAAAATAATGGCTATTTTTCAAAGACTTGGCAAACACTGGTTATTTTTGAATGACCAATCCGAAAACTGGCTAGCCCGTACTATTTTTACGACTTTTGCGCCAGTATTTAAAGTTTTAATAATCATGTTTAAATAAGATTAGGAAACAAAAGTTGTTGAGAACTTGGAACTTGCGAGGTTTGAACTTGACCATGTCTTGGCGGATCACCAAATATGCAGATGGATGGACAAAGACTTGCCTGGTCACAAGTCTTGCATGTCATCACATTTTATTACAACTTACAGTAGAACTTCTCTAAATTAATATTGTTGGAACCATAAAATATTATTATTTTGTAGATATGTTATTTAATTGATAAGTTAATATTTACTAATTTAAAGAGTGTTTTTAAGATTCAATGAAGGTTAATTTGATCACATCAAAAATATTGTATCTTAATATTTACTAAATTAAAGAATGTTTTTAAGATTCAATGAAGGTTAATTTGATCACATCAAAAACATTGTATCTTACTAATTTATGAATTATATTTATTGAGTTAATATAAAAAAAATAAATTCATTATACATAAAGTACAATGTATGATGTATGATTCATTGTAATATTTTTTTTATAATTAATTGTAATATTCATTGTTTATTCATTGTAATTAATAAATCATTAATGGAGTGTTCATTGTTTTTTAATAATCAAATATTATTCATTGCATTTTTACTAAAAATATTCAATGTATGATGGTGAGAAAATAAAATAGAAAATTTCTTCAAAGTATACCCAACAATTACTTCTCATCTAAAAGGTGTCACAAAATCAACAATGACATATCAAATACGCAAAGCATTATATGGATGTCAATAGCTTGTTGGATTACCCCGGGTGAAAATGATACATGTTCAGAGATCTAGAACTTAGAAGAAATTGTGGAGACCATCGGAGAAAGCAATGATGATGATGCAGTTGAAGACGATACAATACTTTTGCAACCAGTTACGCGTAAGGAAGCACTTATCGCATCTAGAACTCTTCACAATTTATAGGTGCAGTTTGAGAAGTCAACACCGAAACTTTTGGATGCAATAAGAAAAGTTAGAGATGAGTTTCAACTAGAATAAATTTTAAGGAAAAAAAAATACTAGAATCATATTTCACTAAATTGTCTTAGATATTTATAATTGTAAAGAATAATTAATTTATAATATTAAAGAGATATATTTATATAGTGGTCTTCCAAAAATATATTATCTTATCAAAATCGGTGATTTTTTTCATTGTCCAAGTTGGTACTGGAGAAAAATATTATCTTCGAGAGTTTATTAATTTACTGAGTATTAATTTAGAAAGGTTCTACTTGTTTAGAAAAGTTCTATTGTATATCATAACTTTTGGTACAAATTATTTCCAAGTCTCGAGCATATCACTAGAAATTTTTGATGGATGAACAAAGACTTGTGTTACCACAAGTCCTTATAGATCATCAGTTCTATAATTAGACAAATTGTTAGTAACTCCGACACAAATTATTCAGAGGTTTCAGATGGATGGACAATATTTGCATTTGCCATGAGTCCTAGGGTATCCTCAGAACTCCAATGCAAAAATGTGTCACAACTTTGATACAAATTATTTACAAATCCCGATGAATAATCAAGACTTGTTCACAAATTTCATCAACACATTGTTGCTTCAAAAATATCCAAATCTCTAAGAGCATGTTTGGAAAGCCATCTAGGAATTAATTTTTAGTGTAATTGAGTGTAATTACACAGTTTAACTTGTTTGTTTGGCCAAGTAATTACTTGGTCAACATGGAATTGAGTGTAATTGGAGGGATGTAATTACACTCTCCAATTCTTAAAGGGAGGTAAGAATTAGTGGTAATTAGACTGTGTAATTACAAGGTTGCTTTTTAGTTTCTTTCCTTTTTGTTTTTATTTTAATTTATTTTCTTTATAACTTTTTATTTATATTATTTTACTTTTTTAATTTTATTTTTACATTTTAACTTCTTTTGAAATTTTAAAATATATTTTTCTTTGTACATTATTTATCTTTTATTTCTCTACCTTTACTTCTTGTGATTCCACGTAATTGTCTATATTTTATTTATTATTTATTTTATTATTCTATTTTTTGAAACTACACCTCCTAATGTTAGAAATAATGAGTCATTAACAATTTTGGCATATAATGAGTGATGCAATTAAAGTAAAATTTCGTTGTTAAATGTGGTTATAAACTTATTATGTTTTCTAATCTTAAGTTGTAATGGAACTTACTATTATTATGTTGGAATTTGACATATGTTAGGCTATTCTTGTGATTTAAGACTCTATTCCGCGCTTTTTAGCCTTAAAACCTTATTTTTACTCACCTCGATTTGCATGCGTAGTCCGAGCGAAAATCCGAAAGCCTTTTATGTGGAACTTTATGAATTAATAATTTTTGAGATTTAAAAGTAATTTTTAGTTGACTTTGGTCAACGTTTTGAGTAAACGGCCCCGGAAGGTCCGTAGTAAAATATTGGACTTGGGCGTATGCCCAGAATCGAATTTCGAGGTCCCTAGCTCAAGAAATGAATTTTTGATGAAAATTGTAAGACTTAAATTCTAAGGATTTAAAGAAATTGATTAGTGTTTGATCTCGTTGGTATCGGGCCTGTATTTTGGTTTCGGAGCCCGGTACAAGTTTAATATAATATATAAGTCATGTATGTGAAATTTGGTAGAGGTCGGAGTTGATTTGACGTGATTCGAACATCCGGTTGAGAAGATAGTAATTTTAAGATGTTCTTGAGAAATTCATGAGTTTTAGTGCTAAATTCATAGTTCGAGGGGTTATTTTGGCTATTTGATCGCATGAGTAAGTTTGTATGATATTTTTAAACTTGTGTGCATGTTTGGTTTCGAGCCCCGAGGGCTCGGGTGCCATTTGAGCGATGCGCGAGTTGAGTTAAAACTCAACCAAGGCTGTTGGTGCACCAGATCTAGTGTGCCCGCACCTACGAGCCTATGGTCGCAGGTGCGACCCAGGCCTGGATTTAATTCTCCGTAGATCAGGAGCGGGATCGTAGAAGCGGAAGCCCTTCGCAGGTGCGGCCCAAGTGGCCTAGTCCCTTTCCGCAGAAGCGGAAGCCCTTTCGCAGGTACGGCCCAAGCGGCCCAGCCCCTTTCCGCAGAAGCGGACACTCTATCCGCAGATGCGACCCAAGCACCGCAGGTGCAAAGGTCGGGCAGTGAGTTCATTTAATTCGAACTCCAGCCCTTTTCTTCTTATTTTCAAAGGGATAAGTGACCTAGGGCGATTTATCTAAGGCAATTTATTCCCCAAAACGTAGGTAAGTGTTCCTTAACTTGTTTCCTTCAATCTTTTACTTCTTTTTGCAAGAATTAAACCTAGAATCTAGGAGTTTTATGGTAGAAATTGGGGTTTGGTTTGATTTTTGAAAAATTGGAAATTTGACCTCAATTTGGGGCCGGATTTCGAAATTAATTGCATATTCGGTCTCGGGGGTGAATGGGTAAACATATTTTGGTTCGAACTTCAAGTTATGACAAAGCGGGTTCGGGGTCAATTTTTGACCTTTTTGGGGAAATTTTGGGAAATCAATAATTATTCATTAAATATGATTCCTTTAGCGATAATTGATGGTATTAAGCTAATTATGACTAGATATGAGTGGGTTGGAGGTGAATTCTAAAGGAAAAGCGGTACTTGAGCAATGAGTGGCCTATGAATCGAGGTAAGTGTCGTGTCTAACTTTGGCTTGAGAGAGTAGGTATTATGTGTTTATTTGCTACGTGTTTAGTTGTTGAATACGATGTATAGGTGAGGTGACGAGCATCTATGCGTTGTTGTTGGGTTGAAGCATGCGAGTGAAATTTTATCCTTTATGAATTTTGCAGTCTTTAATCCTATTGTACATGCTTAGTGTTGTTATTGAAAATGTTGGTGACTTATATCTGGATTCATTGAGAGTTGATAACTTATGAATATTGGTTAAATATTGAGATTCATGTCGTGATATTAATCATTGGTAAAGTACTGACTTCTTTGTGAAACTTCTTTTTATTCGTTGATACTGATTCTGTGAATTGTGAGGAGGAGTGTAAAACACGAAGGGTGATGTCGTTCATGATTTATTTATATCGTGAGGAAGAGTGTAAAGCACGAAGGGTGATGTCGTTCCATGATATGTGAGTGTTAATGCACGAAGGGTGATGGTGTACCATGATATGAGAGTGATAAAGCACGAAGGGTAATGCCGTGTATATTATGTGAGGTTTAAAGCACGAAGGGTGATGTCGTGCCGTTCTATTTATATATTGGTGAGGTTGAGAGTAAAAGCACGAAGGGTGATGCCGAGCAGTTTTTACTTTGTTGTCTTAATTGGTCAATTCTTTGGGAGATTACTATTTAAATTATGTCTTTTCATCAATCTCACTCGTATTATTGTAATCCTCCAATGTATGTCCCTTCCCATTAGTTTTTGTTTTGTTTCTTTATTTACTGTTGTTGCCTCTACCATGATTATATTGTTCAGCTTATATATGGGTGTCTTGTCTTAGCCTCGTCATTACTTCGCCGAGGTTAGGTTCGATACTTACTAGTACATAGGGTCGGTTGTACTGATGCTGGACTCTGCGCTTTCTGTGCAGATCCATGTATCGGTCCGAGCTAATTTTGAGATATAAGCTGGCTTTTGCGCAGGAGACCCTAGGTAGATAGGCCTACGTCTGCAGATTCTTGGAGTCCTTTCCTTTATTTTACTGTTTTATTTAGTTCACAAACAGTTATACATTTTCCTTTCAACCAAATATTTGTAGTAAATTCTTAGTAGTCTGTGAGTTATGACTCCAGATCATGGGTAGTTAGACATCAGTATTATTGTGCATTATTATTTCGCTAAATCTTTCTTCTTATTTTGGTATCATGTGTTGAATGGTAGTGGATCCTCGTATAGTTTTAAATCTTTTAAATGTTGTAGATCTCTAATGTTGACTTGCCTAACAAGTGTAGCGTTAGGCACCATCACGGTCCCGACGGTGGGGATTCCGGTCGTGACAAGTTGATATCAGAGCACTAGATTGCCTAGGTCTCACAATTCACAGACAAGTTTAGTAGAGTCTGGGGGATCGGTATAGAGACGTCTATACTTATCTCCCAGAGGCTATAAAGTTAGGAACAAGTTCACTTTTATTCAACTCTGTCGTGCGATTCTTGTTATTCCAATACTGATTGAACTCTTCTACTCTTATTCTCTCGCAGATGGTGAGAACGCATACCGCTTCTTCCACTAATCAGCAGTCGAATCCTCCAACAGCAGCTCCTACGAAGGGCAGAGGCCGAGGCAGGGGCAGGGGCAGGGCTCAGTCCAAGTCCCCAGCAGCAGCTCCAGCTGAGGAGCCTCAGGTAGAGTTCGATGGGGAGGTTCCAGCTCAGGTCCCAGAGGAGTTTATTTCCACCCCGGTACTTCAGGATGCCCTAGTCCGATTAATGGGCCTTACGAAGAGTATGCGCAGACTGGCGCATTCCCCATGGCACTACGCGTATCTCAGGCTGGAGCAGGAGCCCAGACTCTTGCCACCCACACTCCGAAGCAGATGACTCCCCAGTTTTGGACCCAAGCAGCTCATCCAATTGGGGTAGTTCAGCTAGTTGCTGCAGCATCGCCTGGTGATGGGACATCTATGTCCTCCGAGGATTTGTGGAGATTGTATAGGTTTACCAAGATTTTCTCAGTCCATTTCAGCGGTGCCACTTCAGAGGATCCCCAGGAGTACCTTGTAGCTGCCATGAGGTTCTTCGGAACATGGGTATATTGGAGACCAATGGGGTCGACTTTGCTGCTTTCCAAATGACTGGTTCCGCAAAGAAATGGTGGAGAAACTATTTGTTGACTAGACCAGCTAGGTCGCCTGCTCTTACTTGGAGAAGTTCTGCCTATCACTACGAGAGAGGAGCACCATCGTTAGTTCGAGCGTCTCCAGCAGGCCAGTATGACTGTTACTCATTACGAGACTCATTTCGTGGATTTGTCCCGTCATGCTGTTCTTTTGCTTCCCACAAAAAGAGAGAGGGTGAAGAGATTTATTGAGGGTCTTGATCAGCCTATCAGATTACATATGGCTAAGGAGACGGGGAGAGAGATCTCTTTCCAGGATGCGGCCAATGTGGCCAAGCGAGTTGAGATGGTTCTTGGATTGGGAGGTCATGGGTCAGACAAGAGACCTCGCCATTCTGGCGGATTCAGCGGTGCCTCATCTGGAGGCGGGGGTACTTATGGTAGAGGCCATTCTTCCAGGCTATTTCATTTAGCACTCCACGCATCCCACGGTGCCCCAGGTGCTCGTGGCTCTTATATGCCTTACTCTGATCAGCCAACTCCTATCAGTGCACCTCCTATTCAGAGCTTTCAAGGTGGTTATTCAGGTCGACAAGGTTAGTTTTCCGGTTAGCAGTATCAGCAACCGAGGTCATGTTATACTTGTGGTGACCCGAGGTACATCACTAGGTATTTCCCTCATGTGTCGAGTAGTTCTCAGTACCATATTTATCATGTCATGGTTCCGGTACCGGCTGCCGCACCACCTGCCCAGCCAACCAGAGCTAGGGTTCAGGTAGACAGAGGTAGGGGCCAGATTGTTAGAGGTGGAGGTCAACTCACTAGAGGTGGAGGCCCGCCAGGCAGAGATCGTCCTAGAGACACGGTTCAGGGTGGTGGGGCCCATCCCCGATGTTATGCATTTCTAGCCAGACCTGAAGTTGAGTCCTTTGATGCTGTTATCACTGGTACTGTTTCAGTTTGCAGTAGAGATGCTTCAGTTCTATTTGATCCGGGGTCTACTTACTCTTATGTATCATCTTATTTTGCTTCATATTTGGTTGTTCCCCGTGATTATTTGAGCACCCATGTATAGGTATCCACACCCGTGAGGGATGCTATTCTTGTAGATCGTGTATATCGCTCGTGTGTGGTCGTTATTGGGGGTCTCGATACCATTGTAGACCTTTTCTCCTCAATATGGTTGATTTCGATGTTATATTGGGCATGGATTAGCTGTCACCTTATTACACTATCTTGAACTGTCACACCAAGACAGTGACATTAGCCTTACCGGGGTTGCCTCGATTAGAGTGGAGAGGGACTCTTGGTCATTCCTCCATCGGGGTTATTTCTTATATGAAGGTTCGGTGCATGGTCGAGAAGGGGTATTTGGCCTATTTGGCTCACGTTCGTGATTCTACTGCTGAGGTTTCTTCTATGGATTTGGTGCCTATTGGTCATGAGTTTCCCGAGGTGTTTCTTGCAGACCTGCCGGGGATGCCACCCGACAGGGATATTGATTTTTGCATTGATGTGGCTCCGGGCACTCAGCCCATTTCTATTCCTCCATACCGGATGGCCCCACCAGAGTTGAAAGAATTGAAGGAACAATTACAAGATTTGATTGATAAGGGCTTCATTAGACCTAGTGTCTCGCCCTGGGGTGCGTCGAGTTTGTTCGTGAAGAAGAAGGATGAGTCTATGAGGATGTGTATAGATTATCGGTAGTTGAACAAAGTCACTATCAAGAACAAGTATCCGTTGTTGAAGATTGATGATTTGTTTGATCAGCTTCAGGGTGACAAATTTTTTTCAAATACTGATTTGAGATTTGGCTACCATCAGTTGAAGATTAGGGCATCCGATGTCCCTAAGACAGCTTTTCGGACGAGGTATGGGCACTATGAGTTTCTGGTGATGTCTTTTGGCTTGACCAATGCCCCCGCAACATTCATGGACTTGATGAACCGAGTGTTCAAGCCTTATCTGGATTCATTTATGATTGTGTTTATTTATGACATTTTGATATACTCCCGCAGTCGGGAGGAGCATGAGCAACACCTCCGGATAGTGCTTCAGATTTTGAGGGACAGTCAGTTGTATGCTAAATTTTTGAAGTGCGAGTTTTGGTTGGATTCAGTCGCTTTCTTGGGTCACACCGTATCAACAGAGGGTATTCAGGTGGATCCTAAGAAGATTGAGGCAGTCAAGAACTGGCCTAGACCCACTTCAGTCACGGAGATCAGGAGCTTCTTAGGTTTGGCGGGTTATTACCGTCGGTTGTGAAGGGGTTTTCATCTATAACAGCCCCGATGACTAAGTTGACCTAGTAGGGTGCCCCATTAATATGGTCGGATGCGTGTGAGGAGAGATTTCAGAAGCTCAAGATAGCTTTGACTTCGGCACCGGTGTTGGTATTGCCACCAGGTTCAGGATCTTACACGGTATATTGTGATGCCTCCCGTGTTGGGCTCAGAGCAGTATTGATGCAAGAGGGCATGGTGATTGCATATGCATCTCGACAGTTGAAATTTCATGAGAAGAATTACCCTGTCCAAGACTTAGAGTTGGCAGCCAGTGTTCACGCGTTGAAGATTTGGAGACACTATCTTTGTGGCTTGCCGTGTGATATTTTCATGGATCATCGCAGCCTTAAGTAATTGTTCAAGCAAAAGGATCTCAATTGAGGCATAGGAGATGGTGGGAGCTATTGAAAGACTATGATGTCACTATATTTTATCGTCCGGGAAAGGCCAACGTGGTGGCCGACGCATTGAGTAGGAAGGCAGTGAGTATGGGAAGCCTGCGTTAATTCCAGTCGGTGAGAGACCGCTAGCTTTAGACACTCATACTTTGGCCAATCAGTTTGTGAGGTTGGATATTACAGAGCCAGCCGTGTTCTAGCTTATACAGTCGCTCGGTCTTCCTTGTTTGAGAATATCATTGATCGGTAGTATGATGACCCTCACTTGATGGTCCTTAAGGACACAGTTCGCCATGGTGATTCCAAACAGGTTACGGTTAGAGATGACGGTGTTTTGAGGATGCAAGGTCGTGTATGTGTGCCTAATTTTGATGGGTTTCGTGAGTTGATCCTTGAGGAGGCTCACAGTTCTCGATATTCTATACATCGGGGCATTGTCAAGATGTACTAGGACCTGCGACAGTATTATTGGTGGAGGAGGATGAAAAAAGATATAGTTGTGTTTGTAGCTTGGTGCTTGAATTGTCAACATGTGAAGTATGAGCATCAGAGACCCGGTGGTTTGCTTCAGCAGATGGAGATTCCTGAGTAGAAGTGGGAGCGTATCACTATGGACTTTGTTGTTAGACTCTCACGGACTCAGAGGAAGTTCGACGATGTGTGGGTTATTGTGGATAGGCTGACTAAGTCAGCACACTTCATTCCAGAGGTAACTACTTATTCTTCGGAGCGGTTAACAGAGATTTACATTCAGGAGATCTTCCGTCTTCACGGTGTGCCCGTGTCTATCATTTCTGATCGAGGTACGCAGTTTACCTCGCGCTTTTGGAGGGAAGTTCAGCGTGAGTTGGGTACGCGGGTTGAGTTGAGCACAACATTTCATCCTTAGACGGATGGGCAATCCGAGTGTATTATTCAGATCTTAGAGGATATGCTCCGTGCTTGTGTTATATATTTCAGAGGATCGTGGGATCAATTTGTTCCCCTCACAGAGTTTGCCTACAATAACAACTACTAGTCGAGCATTCTGATGGCTCCTTATGGGGCGTTATACGGTAGATAGTGTAGTTCGCCAGTTTGGTGGTTTGAGCCGGGAGAGGCTCGGTTATTATGTACAGATTTAGTACAAGAGGCTTTGGACAAGGTCAAGATTATACGAGATCGACTTCGTACAAATCAGTCCAGGCAAAAGAGTTATGCCGACCTTAGAGTTTGTGGTGTTGCATTCATGGTCGGGGATAGGGTATTGCTTCGGGTATCACCTATTAAGGGTGTCATGATATTTGGGAAGAAGGGAAAGTTGGGCCCTAGGTATATCGGGCCATTTGAGGTCCTCAATATAGTGGGGAAGGTGGCTTATAGACTCGCGTTTCCTCCAGGGTTATCCTCAGTCCATCCGGTATTCCATGTGTACATGCTCCAGAAATATCATGGTGACCCGTCCCATGTGTTAGATTTCAGCTCTGTCCAGTTGGACAAGGATTTGACTTACGAGGAGGAGTCGGTATCCATTTTAGACCAGCAGGTTCGTCAGTTGAGGTCGAAGAGTTACCCTTTAGTTCGAGTACAGTGGAGAGGTCAGCCTATTGAGACAGCTACTTAGGAGTCCGAGTCGGACATGCGGAGTAGATATCCCCACTTGTTCGCCAGTTCAGGTACATTTCTATGTCCGTTCGAGGACGAACGTTTGTTTTAGAGGGGAGATTATGATGACCCAAAGGGTCATCTTGTGATTTAAGACTCCATTCCGCGCTCGTTAGCCTTAAAACACTTATTTTTACTCACCTCAATTTGCGTGCACAGTCTGGACGTAAATCCGGAAAGCCTTAAGCCTTTATGTGGAAATTTATGAATTAATAATTTTTGGGATTTAAAAATAAGTTTTAGTTGACTTTGGTCAATGTTTTGAGTAAACGGACTCGGACCCGTGCTTCGACGGTCCCGAAAGGTCTGTAGTAAAATATGGGACTTGCGTGTATGCCCGAAAATGAATTCCGAGGTCCCTAGCTCGAGAAATGAATTTTTGATGAAAATTCTAAGACTGAAATTCTAAGGATTTAAAGAAATTGATTAGTGTTTGATCTTGTTGGTATTAGGCCCGTATTTTGGTTCCGGAGTCCGGTACATGTTTAATATAATATATAAGTCATGTCTGTGAAATTTGGTAGAGGTCGGAGTTGATTTGACGTGATTCGGACGTCCGGTTGGGAAGATAGTAATTTTAAGATGTTCTTGAGAAATTCATGAGTTTTGGTGTTAAATTCGTAGTTTGAGGGGTTATTTTGGCGATTTGATCGCACAAGTAAGTCCGTCTGAAATTTTTAGACTTGTGTGCACGTTTGGTTTGGAACCCCGAGGGCTCGAGTGCCATTCTGGCGATGCGCGAGTTGAGTTAAAACTCAACCAAGGTTGCTGGTACACCAAAACTGGTGTGCCCGCACCTGCGAGCCTATGGTTGCAGGTGCGAGCGACAGCCCGCAGGTGTGACCCAAGCCTAGATTTGATTCTCCGCAGATGTGGCCTCCTCCTCGCAGGAGCAAGACCGCAGAAGCGGAATCCTTTCGCAGGTGCGGCCCAGTCCCTTTTCGCAGAAGCGGAAGCCCTTTCGCAGGTGCGTCCCAGCCCCTTTCCGTAGAAGCGGACGCTTTATCCGCATGTGCAGATGCGCAGATGCGACCCAAGCACCGCAGGTGCGAAGATCGGACAGTGAGTTAATTTAATTCGAACTCCAGCCCTTTTCTTCTTATTTTCAAACGGATATGCGACCTAGGGCGATTTCTCTAAGGCAATTTCTTCCCCAAAACGTAGGTAAGTGTTCCTTAACTTGTTTCCTTCAATCTTTTACTTCTTTTTGTAAGAATTAAACCTAGAATCTAGGAGTTTTATGGTAGAAATTGGGGGTTTGGGTTGATTTTTGAAAAATTGAAAATTTGACCTCAATTTGGGGTCGGATTTCGAAAATAATTTCATATTCGAGCTCGGGGGTGAATGGGTAAACGAATTTTGGTTCGAACTTCGAGTTTTGACAAAGCGGGGCCGAGGTAAGTTTTTGACCTTTTTTGGGAAATTTTGGGAAATCAGTAATTATTCATTAAAGATGATTTCTTTAGCGATAATTGATGGTATTAAGCTAATTATGACTAGATACGAGTGAGTTGGAGGTGAATTCTAAAGGAAAAGCGGTACTTGAGCAGTGAGTGGCCTATGAGAGGTAAGTTTTGTGTCTAACTTTGGCTTGAGGGAATATGTATTATGTGTTTATTTGCTACGTGTTTAGTTGTTGAATACAATGTATAGGTGAGGTGACGAGCATCTATGCGTTGTTGTTGGGTCAGAGCATGCGAGTGAAATTTTATCCTTTATAAATTTTGCAGTCTTTAATCCTACTATCCATGCTTAGTGTTGTTATTAAAAATGAGGGTGACTTATATCTGGATTCACTGATAGTTCATAACTTCTGAATATTGGTTAAATGTTGAGATTCATGTCGTGATATTAATCATTGGTAAATTACTGACTTCTTTGTAAAACTTCTATTTATCCGTTGATACTGATTCTGCTAATTGTGAGGAGGAGTGTAAAACACGAAAGGTGATGTCGTGCATGATTTATTTATATCACGAGGAAGAGTGTAAAGCACGAAGGGTAATGTCGTGTCATGATATGTGAGTGTTAATGCACGAAGGGTGATGTCGTGCCATGATATGAGAGTGATAAAGCACGAAGGGTGATGCCGTGTATATTATCTGAGGTTTAATGCACGAAGGGTGATGTCGTGCCATGATATGAGAGTGATAAAGCACGAAGGGTGATGCCGTGTATATTATCTGAGGTTTAATGCACGAAGGGTGATGTCGTGCCATGATATGAGAGTGATAAAGCACGAAGGGTGATGCCGTGTATATTATCTGAGGTTTAATGCACGAAGGGTGATGTCGTGCCATGATATGAGAGTGATAAAGCACGAAGGGTGATGCCGTGTATATTATCTGAGGTTTAATGCACGAAGGGTGATGTCGTGCCATGATATGAGAGTGATAAAGCACGAAGGGTGATGCCGTGTATATTATCTGAGGTTTAATGCACGAAGGGTGATGTCGTGCCATGATATGAGAGTGATAAAGCACGAAGGGTGATGCCGTGTATATTATCTGAGGTTTAATGCACGAAGGGTGATGTCGTGCTGTTTTATTTATATATTGGTGAGGTTGAGAGTAAAAGTACGAAGGGTGATGCCGTGCAGTTTTTCCTTTGCTGTCTTAATTGGTTAATTCGTTGGAAGGTTACTGTTTAAATTCTGTATTTTCATCATTCTCACTCATATTATTGTAGTCCCCCACTGTATGTCCCTTCCCATTAGTTTCGGTTTTGTTTCTTTATTTACTGTTGTTTCCTCTAGCATGATTATACTGTTCAGGTTATATGTGGGTGTCTTGTCCTAGCCTCGTCACTACTTCACCAAGGTTAGGCTCGATACTTACCAGTACATATGGTCGGTTGTACTAATGCTGCACTCTGCACTTTCTGTGCAGATCCAGTATCAGTCCGAGCTGATTTTGAGATAGAAGTTGACTTCTGCGCAGAAGACCCGAGGTAGATTTGCCGACGTTCGCAAATTTCTGGAGTCCCTTCCTTTATATTCATTTACTGTTTTATTTAGTTCACAAACAATTATACACTTTCCTTTGAGCCTAATACCTGTAGTAAATTCTTAGTAGTCCGTGAGTTGTGACTCCAGATCATGGGTAGTTAGACATTAGTATTATTGCGCAATATTATTTTCCAAAATCTTTCTTCTTATTTTGGTATCAAGTGTTGAATGGTAGTGGATCATCGTATAGTTTTAAATGTTGTAGATCTCTCATGTTGGCTTGCCTAGCAAGTGCAGCGTTGGGCGCCATCACGTTCCCGACGGTGGGGATTCGGGTCGTGACACTATTTTTTTTGAATTTTGAAATTGTGTTATATTAATGACTCCAATATACTTATTTTAGTAGTACACATTGCACGTTGTTCATTTTTAGTTAGAATTGATAGATTAGTTTATCAAACATTTGAATAATGTTATGAAAATATTTTTATAAATATTAATTTTTATCAAACATGAATTCCATGATGTTCTTAAGAAACATATGTTTTTAGTTTTTTGTATGTATCTAAATTAAATATTATTAATTTGGAATATATATAAATTATTTTTACAATATTAGTTATGAATATATGATTAATAATTAATTTATATTCACAAAATAAATAAATAAATATATATATATATATATATATATATATATA
>ML388822.1:0-15628 GCA_005239525.1 Nicotiana knightiana
GAAGAAAATATGTACAAGTTGATGTTTTGCCTTCGATTCACTCTAAACTCGAATCTCTGTGAATCTCTGTGAATCTCCCTCTGTAGTTGTGTTTTAGGAGTCTATTTATAGGCTTAGGGTGAACCCTAACCGTGTAGGAGACTTCTATTTCAACCGGGAAACATTTAACTCGTCAAACTCGGACTTGGGCGAAACTGGAGACCCCGGGCGTTTGGGCTCTAACGCNTAACACCAAGGGGTGCCAGGCTTTAGGGGGCAAACGCCCGGCTATCGCCTGGGCGTCTCCTTTTGCATATTTTCGACGTATTTGCATCCCTTTAGCTCCGTTTCCATTTCCAATTCACCTACACATGAAATAAACTCCATTAAGCACATAAAAAGTGTATTTTTATCATTAATGCGCATAAAATTTAAGGTATATCACATGTTTAAACTATGCAATTTAGTCTCGCATCAATATTCATAAGAATCAATTCTACAATAACTTGCATGATTGAACTATAAAATAATAAATAAGAGCTATAAAAATCAATGTTTTTCTTCACTTCAACGGCTTCCTCCCCTTTCATGTTGTGTTTTTGGGTCTATTTATATGTTTGGATAAACCCTAGCCGTGTAGGAGACTTATATTCCAACCGGGAAACACTTAAAACCTTTTAAACTCGGAATTGACCGGACCTCGGGACCCAGGCGTTTGGGCTCAAACGCCCCCTTAAAGTCAGGGCAGACCTGGCTTCAGGGCTCTAACGCCCCACTAACGCCAGGCTGACCCTGGATTTAGGGGCCAAACGACCCACTAACGCCCGGGTTGGCCTAGTTTTAAGGCCAAAACGCCCGGCTATAGCCCGGGTCACTCCTTTTCCACTCTTGATCGTATTTTCGATGTTCATGCATCCATTTAGCTCGGTTTCCATCTCCAATGCACCTACACATGAAATAGACTCCATTATGCACATAAAAAGAGTATTTTTATCATTAACGCACATAAAATGTAAGGCGCATAACGTGTTAAACCATGAATTCTAGCCACGCATCAAGGCGAAAGTACCATAGGGACATGTAAAGGTTGTTTTCTCTTGATCTTCTGGAGCAATAAGAATTTTTTTGTAGCCCGAATACCCATCAAGAAAGCAATAGAAAGCATGTCAGGCCAATATATCAAGTATTTGATCTAAGAAAGGAAGTGGAAAGTGATCTTTCCTTGTGACTTTGTTGAGCTTGCAATAGTCCATACACACCCTCAATCTGGTCACCGTTCTTGTAGGAATCAACTCATTCTTGTCATTGGTGACCATCGTCGATCCCCCCCCTTCTTTGGGACACATTGAACCGAAAAAGGCCACAAACTATCGGAGATGGGGTAGACAACCCTGGCATCCAACCACTTGATAATATTCTTTTTGACAACTTCTTGCATAGACTCATTGAGTCTCATTTGATGTTCAATAGATGGTTTGGAGCCCTCCTCCAAGTTGATCTTATGCATGCAAAAGGCGGTGCTTATCCCCCGAATATCCGTCAATGTCCACCCAATAGCCTTCTTCATCTTTTGTAGCACCACCAACGTGGAATCTACCTGCATGTTATTCAAACAAGAGTAAAGAATAACCGGTAAAGTAGAACAAGGACCAAGAAATTCATACCGAAGATGTGGAGAAAATGGATTCAACTCCAAGGTAGAAGGCTCTTCAATAGAAGGCTTTATAGGAGGAGTTGTCCTATTTTCAAGGTCTAAGAACAATTTTCGGGGTGCATAGTTGTACGAACCCATTCCTTGCAAAGAGAACACATTCCATGTAGCCATCCATCTCTTCATCATCAAAGTTGAGCAAGACGACCTCCAACAGATCACCAACATTGATTGTAGCACTTGTGTCATCAACAATAACATCGTACACCAAGTCCATGAAAGAGCACACCTAATTGCTATTTGGTTGCCGCATGGACTTACACACATGGAAAACCACTTTTTCATCACCAACCCAGAATGTATGTTCTCCGGCTTCACATCACAAAGAGCCTTCCCCATAGCAAGGAAAGGTCTTCCAAGAATAATCGGTACCTCATAATCAACTTCACAATCTAGAATTAAATAATCCGCTAGAAGAATAAATTTATCAACACGAACCAAGACATCTTCAATCACTCCCAAGGGTCTCTTCATAGTACGATCAAACATTTCCAATATCATAGAGGTGGGTCTTGGTTGCCCATCCCCAAAGTCTTGATAACCGAATGGGGCATCAAATTGATACTTGCCTCAAGATCACAAAGAGTTTTAGCAAACTCGTTACTTTCAATTGTACAAGAAATTGTGAAAGTACCAAGATCCTCCAACTTAGGATCCATTGAATGCACAATTGCACTCACTTGATGAATGACTTTGATCGTTTCTGCATAACCGAGCATTTTCTCCAAAGCTTCAACTAATGGCACATTGATTGAGAGACTCTTCATCATTTGAATAAACTTCTTGAATTGGTTTTCACCATTTTGCTTGGCAAGTCTTTGAGGGTATGGAGGTAGAGTCTTAGGAAATGGTGTCTTATACTTTTGCACTACCGGCTCCGGTATGCCAATAATAGATCCCTAGACGGGTTTACCTCCTCTTGAGTCACTTCCACACTATCATCAATATCAATCCGGACTTCATCATTAGGTTGCACCTCATTGCTCGGGATCGCTTCTTCTTGCACCACTTGCTCATCATCCACAAGTTGCCTTTGACTTGAGGTGGGTGCATTCCCACCTCTTCCACTTCTTGTAATAACGGCCATGACATGCCCCGTGTTGTTTTCACCCTTTGGGTTTACTACCGTGTCACTTGGTAGTGCCCTCTTAGGACGAGAATTTAGAGCTTGAGATATTTTCCCCATGTGAACTTCTAAGTTACAGATTGATGTGTTATGTGAGGCAAGTTGGGCATCCGAATCGGTATTCTTTTCTATCATTTGCTTGAACATGTTTTTAGTACGCCTCATCTCATTGTTTGAAGAACTTGAACCATAGGAAGTATAAGGAGGTAGGTTGTTTGGTTGTTGATACATTGCGGGCCTTGAAAGCCGACCTCGGTTGCCTTGATTGTTGTTCCATCATCCTTAACTGTTACCCCTTCAATTTTTTTGATTATTTTAACTCCAATTTTCTTGATTATTTTCACTCCAATTTCCTTAATTGTTTTTGTTATGCCAATTCCCTTAATTGCTTCCACCACTCCAATTTCCATGGTTGTTAGAATTCCAATTGCCTTGATTTTTTTGAGGTCGCCATTGTTGTTGGTTTGGGACTTAGAAGTTGTTTCTATGCCCTTGAAAGTTGTTCACATATTGCACCTCCTCTTCTTGTTCTTTATAAGAATCATCTTGATCAAAACCACTATATTCTTGCACATAATTCTCCACTCGATTTTGCACTTGTGGACCTTTAGTCCTCTTGTTCACCACTTCACTCCCTCCATGGCATTGACTTGCTTGGGGTTTTCACTTGATTTAGTTGGGACTTTGCTAGTTGCGTCATGGTAGTTGTAATATCGGCAATGGATTTCCCATGGTCTTGCAATTCTTTGTGAAGGTGAATCATGTTTGGGTCACCTTGTGAAACATTGGCCCGGGATTGCCAATCCAATGGCATTTTTGCCATCTCATCCAAAATCTCACACGCCTCTGCTTAAGGCGTAGTCATGAAATTCCCACAGGTAAGTTTAGTAACTACACATTGGTTGGTTGTGTTAATCCCACAATACAAAGTTTGTTGAATCATATTCTCCGTCATATCGTTGTTGACACATTCCTTAACCATTGTTCTATAACGTTCCCATATCTCGTGTAGTGGTTCATTAGGCTCTTGCTTGAATGCTAAAATCTCATGCCAAACTCCCCATATAGAAGAACTTTGAAATAACCTTTTCCTCCACTCATCTCAAGTATGAATGGAATGGTTTGGAAATCGTTCCAACCAATCTAAAGCTTTCCTCCGTAGATATAAGGGAAAAAGCCTTAGCCTCAATGCATCCTCGGAGACATTTGTTTGTTTTCTCCCCTAACAAGTGTCCACAAACCCCTTAAAATATTTGTACGCATTTTGAGTTGGAGCACCAGTGAAGAAATCCCGTTGCTCAAGCAAAGTGAGCATCACATTTGTGATTTAAAAGTTGCCCACCCTAATACGGAGAGAGATTATTGCACTTGCATATCCTTCATTGGGTAATATCCGGTGTGGAGCCGCTCGTGGTGGAGGTGGGGGTGGAGCGGGGAAATTGTCATGAGGTACTCAACCTATTCTATTGTCTTGAGGTTCAAGAGGAACCTCATCAACTTGCTCATCCTCGACGTCCACATCCCCAAAAGGTAAATTTTCGAGCTCATTGTTCTCCATGGTTGTACCTACGATTTCTCAAAAAGGTTAGTAATGTAGAAGGAAAATAAGATATTCCAAAAACATACACAAATATATAGGTAACACCATTTTAATTCCCCGGCAACGACACCAAAAATTGATCCACGTCCAATCCGCACTCAATAGTAAGTGAAAACGGTCGTTGGAAGAATAGTACCCAACAAGAGTCGGGGTCAATTTCTACAAGGAGTTATGAGGTATGTTAGGAGTACATATTTGAAGCAAGCAAATGGGTTATCTAAGATTGAACTTCCACAACAAGGTTTTGTTTTCTATTTATAATGTTACTCTGATGAATGCAAGCTAAAGAAAATACATTATAGATAAATGTTTTTGAGATTTTTTCAATTGGATTAATGGCCTAGGGATGTGACCATAACCTAGGTGTTTGCCTAGTGGGATAAAAATGCTTATACTTGTTTTATATTGGGGTGTATTATAGCTTTCAACTCCATGTTATCCACTCAATACCTCTCGGTCAGAGAGTGATTTTGCCCAATTTGGATTTCTCGAGTCCAAATGGGTATAAACCAAAACAGTTGATAAGAGCTCAAGTCGGGTTCTTACTATCTCTAGTTTGAACACGTTAATTAGGTTAATCGGTCTCTTAATTATCCCAATTCTTTGTTAGCTAAGTTATCCTAGACTATGTCCCTCTTTCTCAAGTAGATACTAAGTAAAATAGGCATGAATCAATGTTTTCAATCATTAATTCTAAAATTGAAGCATGAACTAAGTTGAATAATCAACACTCAATCATAAACAAGCATACAATTAATCACCCATAAGGTTTACACACTAGGGTTGGGTCACAACCCTAGTAAAAATATAGCTACTCATAATGGGATTTGAATAAAATAAATATGATAAGCTAATTAAACTCATAATAGAAGATTAAAATGATGAAATCTAATGTTAAAATACTCAAATAAGCTAAAACTTCCTAAAATAGCAAAGAGAAACAGCTACAACAACTTTGTATCTTCAAACCTTACCTAATTTTGTGAAACTTGTCTATTTATATAGGCCTGATTATCGCGGAAAAAAATGCCCCTCGAGAGGTTCTGCGGTCACATAATTCTATGTGCGGTCCGCAGATTTCTTCAATTGGCAGGAAGGTGAATTCTGTGGCTGCACATTTCTAGATTGCGGCCGCGAGGCAATCTTCTGCGGCCGCACAATAATTGTATGGTCCGCACTTCACAAAGGCCCCTGGACTTGGTCTTTATGCATAATCTTTGATCTTTGACTCTTAAGCCCAGTTTTGCGACCGCACAATTCATGAGTGGTCTGCACATTGCTGGAAGTTATGTAAGATTTTTCTTCTTGGTTTGCGGTCGTAGATGGAATTATGTGGTCCGAAGTTTCTTTTGCGGCCGCATAATTCCTTCTTCGCCCTTTATTGCCTTGTGCTTCGGAACACTCTTTTTTGAGTCAGATTTCATCTCGGGAGACCAAACTTCCAACATTCTTGCAATTCGCACAATTTTATTAGTTTCAGGAACACAATTCAATACTTTCGGACTAAACAAAAGCTAAAAGGTGCTAATAAGCAGTCAAATTCCCCACTTATCACGCATACAAGTGGAAGGATAACTTGTCTAAAAATTTCTCTCCCTAAACAAGACTCTTAGACCCCTTATAGAAGTACATTGTGGAAGCTATTAAACAAGAAGGAAGGATTATCCAAATATGAAAGATTTATATTTTCCTTATCGTAAGAGAAAAATCAATTATGGTAAATATGTTTTCCTTCCTTCAAGTAATAGGATAACCAAATATGGTAAAAAAATCAGGACAAACACATAACAATTTCTTTCCCATAACTCCATTGCACTTTTATCAACCTTCTTTTTAAGTTAATTTACCAATTTCTCTAAATAGTGACCCCACCAAGCTCATGAGTTTATTATCCTAGGTCGGAACAAGTTGATAGGACCACCCCCTTTTTTACGTTCACATGTTCCCGCCGTATGGTGACATAGGGACGAAAAAAAATAAAGAGAAGTATGGGGTTTTGATGCGAGACTAAATTGCATAGTTTAACATGTGATATACTTATATTTTATGCGCATTAATGATAAAATTACACTTGTTATGTGCTTAATGGAGTTTATTTTATGTGTAGGTGAATTGGAAATGGAAACGGAGCTAAAGGGATGCAAATACGTCAAAAATACGCAAAAGGAGACGCCCGGGCGATAGCCGGGCGTTTGCCCCCTAAAGCCAGGCCCCCCCTGGCGTTAGGGGGGCGTTTACCCCATAAAGCCTGCCCCCCCTGGTGTTAGGGGGGCGTTAGGGCCATAACTCCAGCCCCCCTGGCATTAGGGGGGCGTTAGATCCCAAACGCCAGGGGTCTCCAGTGTCGCCCAAGTCCGAGTTTGACGAGTTTAAGTGTTTCCCAAGTGAAATAGAAGTCTCCTACACGGTTAGGGTTCACCCTAAACCTATAAATAGACTCCTAAAACACAATTAAAGGAGGATTTTCGTGGATTAACAGTAGACAAGAAGAAAATTCCATTGAAGTGCAAGAACACGATTTCTACAATCTAGTATTTCTTACTTTATATTTCAATTATGCAATTGTTTGTAGTTTTGTTTCGTTTAAACATGAGTAGCTAAGTTTTTAATCTAGGGTTTTGGTAGAACCCGTTGGGGATGAATTTCTTTTGATATTAATATATTTTGATTGATTATTCTCTATTTGTTCAACTACGTTCTTATTGTAGTTAATTGAATGGCCATCAATTAGCTGTGCCTATTTAGTATGTATCTACTTGAGAGAGAGTGCATATTTAGGTAATTGTTTGAACAACACCACTCCCAGAGTATAGACGAAAGTCATAACCGAGGGTTTAGAGGTTGGATTAGAGATAACGATACCTCGGGTGCAATCTAAAGTGAACTGTATTGCGATCTAGCTAGCGTAACTTGAGAGAGTGCGTCTAGTAAATTATCATAATTACTCGAGAGAGATTTATGGTAGATAGAGAGTTCATGATTGATAGAGACGATTAATTAAGCTATAAGAAGTATCGGAGAAAGAATTCACCAACGGGGGAAACCATAACCTTAGACCTTTAATATTATTGTTTACATTAAATTGTTAGATTAATTATTAGTTGATTATTTTGTTAGTAGAATTAGTTAAACAACACAAATTGATATTTAAAAGTCTTGAGAAACTTGATTAAACACCAGTTTAGTATTTAATAAACTCGATTGATACGTTCAATTCCTCGTGGGATCGACTTTGGGCTTAATACCCCAGATTTATATTTGCAACGCCCGTTTAGTCTTTATAGAAGACATAGTTGAGCAAGATCAGGTTTCTCTCGCTTTTGGCATAGCGAACCCTTAGTGGGAGGCTCACATGATGGGCTATTAGCTCAGTGTTAGAGCGTGCAATGATAATTGTATTGTTGTCTCTCAGTGTTAGAGTGCGCAATGATAATTGTATTGTTGTCTCTTGACTTAGAAGGCTCTCAGCCACATGGATAGTTCAATGTGCTCATCTATGCCTGACGCTTAGATGTGGATCATCCAAGGCACATTAGCATGTCGTACTCCTCCTGCTCGAACCGAGGTTTGAAACCAAACTCCTTCTCAGGAGGATAGATTGAGCGATTCGGGTGAGATCCAATGTAGATCCAACTTTCGATTCATTCGTGGGATCCGATCATTCCGGGGGAGCCCCCACAACACATCTCTTCTCGAGAATTCCTAAACTCCTTATAGTGTATGGCAGGCTATCTCTCGAGCACAATTTTATGTTCGGCCTCAATTCAAAAACAAAATGGATCACCTAATAACTCATTTTCATAGACCAAGAACTATGAGATCACCCCTTTAAGTATGGGGTGATGGTGGGACCGTTGTCACAACCCATTATCTCTCCGTGAATTTGTCGTGACGACACCTAGTCCCTACGACTAGGTAAGCCTAACACCTTGCGAAAATGAGATGAAAAAACATGAAAAGTAACAACTAACAGTAACAGATATTTTAAATAAGCAATTGAGATGCCGCTCGGCATATACAATAAACAACTCTCGAAATATACATAATACTCCCAAGATCTGGAACACCGTAAGTCACAAGCTTCTACGAAGTTCTAATTGTTCTATACATCAGTGTCTACAGAAATAAGAGAAGAATCAACACTGGGGGATAGAAGGGGGACTCCGAGGATCTGCGGGCACTGAAAGATGTACCTTGAAGTATTAGAAAATAGCAGCGACTGCAACTTAGGACGAGGCTGGTAGGAAGAACCTGGATCTGCAAACGAAAAACATGTGCAGGAAAGAGCGTGAGTACACCACAATGGTACCCAGTAAGTGTCAAGCCTAACCTCAGTCGAGTAGTGAAGAGTTCAGGTCAGGGCCCTACTGGTATATATAATAAAGACAAGGCAGAGTAAAATATTGCAGTAAAATAAAGACCGAAACTTAATAAGAATGAAACCATAGAAAGATAACAGCTCAGTACACAGTGATAACAACAGGGGATCTCCCGAGATACCGTCTCGTAGTCCCAAACATAAATGTGCAGGAGGATCTCCCAGAATACCGTTCCGTAGTCCAAAGTAAATGTGTAGGGGGATCTCCGGGAATAGCGTTCCGTACTCCCAAAGTAAATATGCAAAACGGGGGGATCTCCCGGAATACCATTCCGTAATCCCAAAGTAAATATGCAGCTCAAATAATAGAATTTAACAACTACAACAAGAAATCCTACAATTTAGACTAAGTACAAGTCAAGGAAAAGCAGGAAAATTCACTAAGCATGTTGCACGGAGTTCAGATAAGCAATTAATGCAAGTAGACATGCTATTTTAATCTAACAGGATACTACACATGTTGACATGACTCAAATAAGAAGGAAACCGGTTATTACTTAGCAGAAATCGGGTTTTTACAATAATTAGCCCGTATACGTACTCTTCACTTCACATACACGGTGCTCACATGTCAAAACAGTACCAAATCCTAAGGGGAGTTCTCCCATACAAGGTTAGGCAAGCCACTTACCTCGAACTAAGCTCAATCAATCTGTAACAATTCTCTTTCCACGAAAATTTGACTCTGAATGGCCCAACTCTAGCCAAAATCAATTACATATCATAAATATAACTACTAAAATCAAAGCTAAAGCAATAAATTGGAAAATCAAAGCTAAAGCAAGAAATTAGAAAATCGCCCTAAAACGTCTCCCCGGCCCACGTCTCGAAATCGGGTAAAAGTCACAAAATATGAACACCCATTCACTCGCGAGTTCACTCATACCAAAATTATCCAAATCTGATATCAAAATCCCAATCAAACTAAAAAACTTAGTTGAAGAACTTCCACCCTTCTTCCCCAAATTTCTCACCCAATTTCCTTAGTTTAATGAAGAAAACTACTATAGATTAATGGAATACAACCAACAACGAGTTAGGAATCATTACCCCAAAGCTTCCTCTGAAAATCCCTCAAAAAATCGCCTAATTCCGAGCTCTCAAGTCCAAATGATGAAAAATGACATAAACCCTCGATTTGGCCCTTTTTCTGCCAGATATCTCACTTCTGCGAACCTTCAATCGCATCTGCTGAAAATCCATTGCAGGTGCGAAAATAACTTAAGTGGAACCGGGTCCGCATCTACGAACAAGGGTCGCATCTGCGAGCCCGCACCTGCGCTCCTCTTCCGCTTCTGTGTGTCCGCTTCTGCGGATCTATCGCCGCACCTATGGCCCCAGCTGGACAGGGCCAAAACCACTTCTGCGGCTCCATGGCCGCTTTTGCGGAGCCGCACCTGCGGCCCAAAGTGCGCAGGTGTGATTACACCAAGTGCAGTAGCTTCAGTAATTGCATAAGTCCCAAACCCAATCCGTTAAGCACTCGAAACACACCCGAGGCCCCTGGGACCTCAACCAAACATGCCAACCAGTCCTAAAACACCATAAGAACTTAGTCGAGCCTTCAAACCACATCAAACAACGCTAAAATAACGAATCATCCTCTGATTCAAACTTAAAGAACTTGAAACTTCCAAATTCGACAACTGATGCTGAAACCAACCAAACCACATCCGATTAAACCCAAATTTTGCACGCAAGTCATATTCAATTCTACGGACCTACTCCAACTTTCGGAATCAGAATCCGACCCCGATATCAAAAAATCTACTACCGGTCAAAATCTCCAAAACTTCGACTTTCCCCATTTCAAGCCTAAACGAGTTACAGACCTCCAAAACACAATTCGGACATTCCCCTAAGTCCCAAATCACCTAACGGATCTAACAGAATCGATGGAACTCCATTCTGGAAATGTCTTCACACAGTTTTGACTATGGTCCAAATCCTAAGGCTTAAACCTCCATTTAGGGACTAAGTGTCCCAAACACTTCCAAAAACTAAAACGAAACCTCCCGGCAAGTCACAATAGCAGAAAATAGATACGGGGAAAGAAATTAATAGAGGATCGGGGCTATAACTCTCAAGACGACCGTCTAGGTCGTCACTATCGTACCATTTGATCCAATTTTTTCGTGACTGGAGAAAGGAGCACGTTTGTAAAAGGATCATAGAGTGTCTGGGTTGGGCCTGGAGGGTCTCTTAACGCATTCTTTATTCTTTTCATCGGAGTTATTTCACAATGACTTACCACGGTAAGGAAGAATGGGGAACAAGCACACTTGGAGAGCGCAGTACAACAGAAAGTTGGATGCTGCATTCGGGAAGGATGAATCACTGACGAAAAGGAATCTATTAATTCTATCGCAATTGGTTGGACCATAGGTGCGATGATTTACTTCACGGGAGAGGTCTCTGGTTCAAGTCTAGGATGGGTCGCTGCACCAGGGAACATAATAGAAGAAGCATCTGACTACTTCATACATACTCCACTTGGCTTGTACTTAAACGAGCAAGAACACTATTTTGACGGAAAATACAATATTGATTCATCACCCCATCCCTAAAAAGTATTCCATTCTCTTCAATCTTCTCTTTGATTGCTTTTAATGAATTATATAATATTTTTTAAAATAATTTTTTCTTTTTGCGAGGGGTCAGACACGTGAATGGAGAAAGAGAAGGAGGAAATAACCTTTGGTGAGATTTGAATCTTGCACTTAAGTAAATATGATAGAATTATTAGATTGCAACTCCAATATAAAATTAGCTAAAATTCTCTTAGTGTCTTTGCAAATGACAATAATAGTATATGCAATAGTTATATTTCGTTTTATGAGCAAGAGATAAAGAAATTATAATGACAAAAGTAGATGTTACCAACGAAAATATGGCTATACAAAATCTCATCGATGCATAACGTGACTTTTTGGTCAATCTCAAATAAGACCTACTATAGGTAGGAAATTCATGTTCAAAGTCTTCACAGCTTTACTACCATGCTACCAAATACAATATATATAAAATTTATTTTCGGAGTCACTGAAATTAAATTTCTGGAAGACACTTGATCACTATTCAAGAACAAGAATCAAACTACCTAACCCGTAAGAGAAGAACGGAAACAGAAAAGAAAAATATATATTTTAAGCCGTTCCCAAAAATATTAGTAGCCGATAAAATGTATATTGTTTTGTATATATGTGTATTATATAAATATAATATACATACTTTATATATATTTGACAAGCGAATGCAATTAGTTTTAACCGATCGGCAAACTTTCTATTTTGCCCAACAGAAAAACTTCATCCATTATCTTTAGAATCTTTAAACTTTTCGTCATATGAACCCTGCAGAAACAAAAAATATATATATAAGGTGATTTCTTTTCATCTGCCTAAGCCTTAATGATTTCAGTTACTCGGTATTTATATCATTGGAGATTGCAGGTATATGATTGATAATTGAAATGCATACAAAACGCAGAGCTGAGCTTTAGGGGGAATACTTTTTGTGGTCTTGCAAATGGAAAAGTCAAGTATTTTACGCAGGCTTGATTTACCGAAATTTTTGCTTCAAAAAATGCTTTCAAGCTAGGAATTAAAGCATGAATAGCTTTATTTGACAATTAGCTGGAAGCCGGGTATGCCTATTCAACATAAACTAAAGCACTGGGTAGATCGTAGATTGCCGGGTATGAATTCGATTCTAAGTCGGAGAATGCCCATGAATAGGGTTTTATTACAGAATCCGCAATTTGAATGTAGCCCTAGACAGATCATTGCTAAGAGGAGAGCATACATAAGAATGAAAGGTTTACTTGTCAGATGTCGGGCCAATGAGGATCTTCTAGCTTTACCTACATGGCAAGGGAAAGATCAAAGGAGAGGTGGGAAATGCCCCGCACGAACTATCTGATCAAGTTTCCTTTTTCCTATCACAAGCAACTGAAATCATNAGATTGCCGGGTATGAATTCGATTCTAAGTCGGAGAATGCCCATGAATAGGGTTTTATTACAGAATCCGCAATTTGAATGTAGCCCTAGACAGATCATTGCTAAGAGGAGAGCATACATAAGAATGAAAGGTTTACTTGTCAGATGTCGGGCCAATGAGGATCTTCTAGCTTTACCTACATGGCAAGGGAAAGATCAAAGGAGAGGTGGGAAATGCCCCGCACGAACTATCTGATCAAGTTTCCTTTTTCCTATCACAAGCAACTGGCAAAGCCGGGATAACTTCGTTGGCTTTATTGAGACTTTTGCAGTGTGTCCTCTCTACAATAGAGAAAGCCTTCTTACCTTATAAGGATAGACATAATGCTTTAACCTTCCCAAAAGGTAAGTTCGTAGGCGTCTATTTTAGCGAAGAATTTTTTTATGCCCGAAACTTGGGTTATAGAATTTTCTCGCTAAGGGGCTACTTGTATGAGAAAAAGAAGAGCCCTTTCGAAAGGCTTTGTATCAGACATCTTCGCTAGAAGACAAGAAGCAAAGATAAAGGATGATGCAGTTATGGTATATATCTACAAGATACTAATGAACTCTCTCTACGATCGATTTGGTATAAAACAATTGGGCCCTGCAGTTCCTCGTGAACCAGACATACTATTGAAGAACCTTCTGTGAACTTTACTTCTCTTATGAAATTTCTACTCAGCTTAAAAAGAAAAGAAGCCTCAAGCCGATAAGTCATCATGTTCGATAATTTCGAAAGAAGAACTGAGGATTGATCTACTACCACCCTCTCACTCACGGCACACATGCTATATGTGTGATGCCGACACCCTGATCTCGACATTCATTCCAGACTATTTATCTTATTTATGATCTTCTAACAGTGATCACGCTATTTTATAATTAACTATATTATTTATGCTAAAGATATGAAGATCTCTACGGCCTACCTCTTAAACACCACCATTATCGAAGACAATATATATATATATAAATATATATTGAACTTTGGTCATGGATCAGGATAATATAATGCAGGAGAGTCTATTTGGAGAAGACGTCCTAGGTTATCAAATTCAAGATGCCAACGACTTCTCTTCACTTGAACGGTTTGTCACTGTTTAAGTGCTATAATGTCATAGTGTGATAAACCAATGGCATTTCTGCATTACGTAGACTTTCCAGAATTAGAACACCAATTAGCAGACATTTCAATTGAGGCTGATGAAGATAATGTTTTTCCTTTATACATAAGAAAGTTCTCTTTGCCACGTAATTCGTAATCGATTACTACTTGACTTCGTAAAAAGCATTTCTTTTTCATATTCATGTATCTCTAATTTTGCTACTTGAATTCGTGCCACCCCCAAAGAATAAAGTATAAACTATGCCCAAAACGTCGTTAACTAAGGGCACGACACGCAACCATATATAGCACTACAACTAATAAATAAACAAAAAGAATAAAAAGTCAAATGAATTAGACAATTGAAGAATAAATTGACATAATAATGGGAATAAAAGGGTTGTCTGTCTAGATATGTGTTTGTCCGTCTATTGATCTTTTTTCTTGTTTATCTTCTTATTAGTGAGGAAAAGAAAAGAACAAAAGATGACTAGATGATTAACTAAAAACTTTGCCCCTACTGACATTTGTTCAAGGATCGAGTAATAGTGATTAAGACAACAGTAAGCACCAACCCACTTAAACACAACTAACAAGCAACATGCTCATGTGTTTATAATTAATCCTTGTTTTATTTAAGATTTGACAATGAATTATGGACTCTCATCTAAGAATGCAAAACATTTCGTAACTTAATTAGAAATAAAGACAAATACTAGTCTAATATGGGCATTGGCAGTGTTTAGAATTTGGACCAGCAAAACTAAACAACGTTGTCCCGTCATCTTCTTTCCCACTTATTTTGTCTCACTTATTGTCCCTGCTCAATTTATTGACCCTAACTCATTATCCAAATGACCAAATTTTTTTGGTTTGGTTATAAGCTAGTGTATAAAAGGGAGTGAGTACTCATATACATTTGTTACTCCCCTTCCTTCTTTTTTTCTTGATTTTATTCTCAGATTCTGTTGCACATATTCATAGACCTCTATTATATTATGGCTAGATTTTGCATCAAAATAAAACTTGTACTGTTACTATGTATGTTGATTGTGTCGTCTATGTGTTTGGGATTTTGTACAAGGGCTCGTCTAAGTTTACGTGAATTTGGATATGATGAATCAACATTGGAGTATTACAGAAGAAGGGCAATGTCAAATGCAGGAACAATGAGAGTAGCTCCAGGAGGACCAGATGGTCAGCATCATTCTTTATCGCCAACACTGTCATAAGAACGATTCCGGAATTAAAAATCTCTAGGGCACCTAAATTAATAAGACATATATATATATATATATGTTATGGGTATTTGATTGTATGGAATTTAATCGGTTATATTTAGTTATTACTCAAATGTTATGTTGTTGTATATGTTTATATTTCTTACTTGAAATTGGGACATGGCGGAAATTTTTCCCCTATCAATATCATGGTGGCCTGTGGCTACATGGAAAACGACCAGTTCAAGAAATATTTTGATGGATTTCGCTGAGATTTTATTTTAGCTATAAGTGTAACGCTGAAGGAATTAACCGCAGGTGTTCTGAAAGAAGTAATGGCAGTTTTTTTATTTTGTTTTTAGTTTTCCAGTAGGTGTTCGGCATTTGCTTTGGGGTTGAATTCGAAAATTTATTTAAGGATGACAATTAATAAATTGTAATGGTAAAACAGGGGCTTTATACTTCAGAGTAGGGGTGTTCAAAACCGATCCGAAACCGAAAACCGAACCGAACCGAAGCTTAATGGCT
>ML388823.1:0-10936 GCA_005239525.1 Nicotiana knightiana
TATATATATCATAATTTCCCAAAACTCAGCAGATTTTTTAAAATAACAGAATGAGATGAAACAAAATACACATTTCCCCAAAAGCTGGAGTCAAATGTCATGAGCATCTAAGACTGAAAATACATTGTACAACAATGACTTTCTATAACAAAAGTCTGAAGTACAATAGACCAAAAGAAACTATAATCTGAGGGAAGGAAATGAGGTGAGCTGGGGATGGTGAGCAGCTACCTCAATTCTTGAACAACTCCAAGCTCGTCCGGAAATCAACTAGCGAGATGGTCTGGTACCTAGAGTTGCACACAGAGATGCAGGGAGTAACGGGAGTACGTCAATTCAATAAGTAGTCAAAGTAACTAAAAACTTGAGTGTAGTGACTGTTGATACCAAATTTTCCCACAATATTTTAAAATTGCATATATACCTTCAAAAATATGCTTTTATAGCAATTGGTATTTTTCTATAATTTTCCCATATTTTTATTAATTTTTTTTTAATTTATCCTGTATTTTATTTCTAATAATTAATCACAAAATTGCATTACAAACAATTTGAAAAGACTTTCTTGATTTAATTCATTATTCAGGGTCCTACTAAGACCAAATTATTTCACAATTAGCCAAGTTGGAACTCTTTGGCTATGATTGCAATAACTTTGCAATTATAGCCCAATCATATGTTTTATACTATTTTTATCCAGTAATTAGTCAATTCGTATTTTTTTAAATGCTAATCAGTCATTTTAATTCATCAATTCCATTTTATACAATTATTATCTATTTTTGTAAATTGTTTTATCTAATTTAATTATGTATTTAATAGATAGCCCATTTCATTTCAATTCTAGCCTAAAATTAACCTAATCACCAACCCAACAGACCCCCAGCCCAAACAAAGTCTTACCCGGCCCAACCCCGGATCAATCTGAGTCATTGATCAAATTAGATCGACGACCCATATTTCACTTACCATAATTAAACCTTAACGCCCCCCCCCCCTCGTCTCTCATTTCCCTCCTCTCACACTCTCTCTCTATCTCTCTAGTTCTCTCTACAGACCTCTGGTCTCTCCACCTCCGATGAGGTTTGTTCGTCTTCTCCGGCCGCCTCTTAGCCGGAAACCCATGGAATCCTCACCATCCTCAGGCCTCTCATGGGTCCTTCTTACCGGTGTTGCTATCTCTAAGGTCTTCAAGAGACTAGGGTCCACTCCCTCACACCTTTGGCCTGTCTCAGGCCTTCATGGCTCGATTCTTGTAAGATTTTCCTACTTTTCGGCTAGATCCGATGGTTTCTATACCGACTCTCTCTCTCTCTGGGTTCTATATTTGAAATCCTAACTTCTAAACTTCCGATTCTTTTAGATCTGTAACATACCTATGCGTATTATGAGGTTTTCCTGAGTTTTGTTTAAAGATTCTCCTATTTTTCGAACGATCCTTCGGTTTTTTCCAAAACTAGGGTTTCTTGACCCCTTTTAAAACTATTGATCTTCTGATTTATGTATTAATATCGATTTCCAGTATGTTTTTAAACGTTTCGCTTAAATCTCCTCTTTTACTCTTAAGTATTATGATGAAACCCTAATTTTTAGGGTTTATGTCTGTATTATTTATCTATATTTTCTTCTAGATATCTTGCTGTAATTTTGTTGTTAGGGTTTCGATTTTCTATTGTTACTCCAAATACATGCTTAGGGTTTTTCTTATTTTGTTCCATAATAGGTCCGACTATTTGCCTTATTGATTGGTCACACGATAATCTATACTCATTTTTGTGTAAACTCCTTAGACCTGTGATATCTTCCCTGAATATGTGACTTTGTGTAACGACCCGGCCGGTCGTTCCGAGAATTTAGCCCCGTTTCCCCCGTTTCTGCTTCATTTTATGTGGTTCAACTTCATTTATGTGTGTTGGGTCGGTTGGTTTGGATTCAGAGTGGTCATGATGAGCATTGGGGCAATTAGTCTCTCAAGGTAGCCTAATAGTTTAGAAAGTCAACTGAGAGTTGACTTATTGGTGAACGACCTTGGAATGCATATTTTATGGTTCAGATAGCTTCGTTAGGTGATTTGAGTCTTGGGAGTGTATTCGGAATATTTTTGTGATGTCCGAAGTAGAATTAAGCTTGAATTGGCGAAAGTTAGTTTTTTGCGATTTCCGGTCGGCAGTGGAAAATAAGCTATCCGTGGAATGGAATTCCGGAAGTTGGAACAGTTTCGTAATGTCATTTTGGATATTTCTGCAAAATTTTAGGTTAATCAGAGGTGTTTTGGTTGGTTTCGGCGTAGTTGGCGAAATTTTGAAGTTTCAAAGTTCATAGGCTTGAATTTGATGTAATTTTGGTATTTTCGTGTTGTTTTTGGTGTTTCGAAGGCTCGACTAAGTTTGAACGATTTTATGGAATATGTTGGTATGTTTGGTTGAGATCCCGAGGTCATCGGGTATGTTTCAGATGGTTAACCGACCAATTTTTAGCTTGAATTCTGGGCAGACTACTGCTGGTGTAAGGTTCTGGTTTCCTTCTACGCGATCGCGTGAGGACGTTTGCGATCACGTAGGGTTAATTGATGAGGCATAATTTTTTATAATCGCGATCGCGGGGAATGGTTTGCGATCGTGTGAGTATGAGTGTTTGGTCAGTGCAATCGCGTGGTCTTGTTTGCGATCGCGTAGAGTTAAAGGGGCACATGGGTGAGTTGAGCTTTGTTCTTCGCGATCGCGTGGAATGGTTTGCGATCGCGTGGGTTTAAGTCAGGATGAATCACGATCTCATGAGGTTTTCTACAATCGTGTAAGGTAAATTGATGGGGCAACAAGTTTGTTCTTCGTGATAGCGTGCCAAAGATTGCGATCGCAGTGAAGGAATTATTTTAGCTGGGCCGAATGTTTAAAAGGCCGGAAGTGCGAATTTGGTTGTTATTTTCTCCATTTTTGCATGGGGACTTGAGAGATTTTGAAAGAGAATTGAAGGGGAATCAAGGGAAATCATCTGGAGGTGAGAATTTCAACTTCATAACACGTTTCTAAGTCAATTCTTAAGTGATTAAACCACAAAAATTCTGGAAATTTAGCCAAAGTTAGGGAAGAAGGGTGCATGGAAAATTTATTTTTCTTTTGTGAATTTGAGTGGGCAATTGTGATCCGATTTTAGTGTTGTTGGTATGCATAGAATTGTGGGAGGACGAGGATTCTAAGGATGTAAAAAATTTCAGGTTCTGAGACGTGGGCTCGGGGCTCAGTTTGGCCGAATTTTGAGGTTTTTTATTAAATTGATAATTTTTGATTGGGTTGTGTTCCTTGAGTATATATTAATGACGTTGAATTGGTTTTTGCTAGATTCAGAGCAATCGGGAGCCAATTTGAGGGGCAAAGGCACAACGGACTAGTGTCGCGGCCCGGTAGAGGTAAGTAATGATCTTAAATCTTGTCCTGAGGGTACGGAACCCCGGACTGCATTATTTTCTCGCTGAATTTGGAATGGCGCACATGTCGGATGATGAATGGCACGTACTGATTTTTGGATTGGACTAGGTCCTCTCCACGACAACTAATGAGTTTCATATTTACCCAAAATCTTATGTTAAATTATGTTCTAAAGATTTGTGAAATATTTGGGCTGTAAGCCGTGTTTGGGGCCTCGTACCGATCTGTTTAGACCCCTTTAAGGGCGTTTTACTGATGTTTTCCTTACTACCTGTTGATGATTTTACTCAGCATCATTGTGCATACTGTTTTATTTGAAACCCAGTCTGATTTACACTACATGAGCATTAAAATGATGTTTTCGAGTCGAGTACCCCGTTCTATTACTTCGCCCGAGGGGCTTTTCGAGTAGTTCCACCGAGTGTGGACGAGGGCCAAGAGTGATGGTGAGGTGCTGGATGATATTAGCGCTTGGGCTGAAGGAGACCCTCCGGAGTCTGTACACACCCCAGTGAGCGCACTGAGTGCGAGTGATTGACTGATTGGGAGGCATGAGTGGCTGTGAGGTGCAGAGTGATTGTGAGGTGCTGAGGGATTGTGAGGCATTACCGAGGGGCTGATTATGAAACATGTTTTTCCCCGAGGGGATACTTATGATTTCACTACATTCATTTACATACCAAATCCTTGTTTTAAAGTTGTTATATATGTGCATTGTTTTAAGGATTTTTGTGAAGTTGATTTCTAAGGCATGACGATTTCGTATATCTATGTATACTATTGGAAAGTAAGGCTGTGTATATTGTGACTTGATGACATTGATTTTTATGTGATTCCTTGCTACTTAGACTTGATTTATTTCCATTACTACTTAGTTGGCGTACTCACATTACTCCTTGCACCCCTGTGTGCAGATTAAGGAGCAGATATCGAGTAACTCTGTACTGATTTTCGAATTGTTTCCTTGTCTGTGTGATACTTTCCTAATTTAGCATTGAGTCCTGTGATTTTCAATCCCATCCGTGATTCTTGTGACTAATTTTCAGAACTAAATTGTACTATACCCTATTTATGTGCATGAATATGATGCTGATTGTCTGCTATATGCTCTCCCTATTTATGTGTTATGTACCTAGACTTAATTGCTTGCTATATACCTTACTACTCCTTTTATGGTAAAGGTCAGTTTTATAGTTGATTCTTTTCCTTATTTAACTCTAATTTAGCTGTTTGAATTATGACTCTCTAAATGAAAGGAAGTCAGGGTCTTTGATTGATTCTTATTGAACATTAATTCTATAATTATTATAAACTATTACTCCTTACCTTATTTCACTACTCGTTTTCAAAACTATAAATACTCTAGTCTTTCACTAACACAGAGACACGAACTAACCTGTTCAAAATCTCTCTCTCACAATTAAAACGACTCTCAACTCTCTCTTCTCTGCTAAATACTACTATTCTAAGTTAGCCGGCTGCAAGCGAAGGCTAACCATTGTGCATCTCCTACTTTCCTGTTTGTATTACTGCTTTCTTCACTTCACTAGTATGTTCTAACTCATATTCAGTCCTCAAACAAAAATGTTTCTACTACTGCTGTAATTCAGCATGCTTCCAATTTGTTTTACTTATTATTCAACATGTATCAAGGATTCTGAACTCCCCTCTGCATGTTAAGTTAGGATTTATTTGTTTATGACTAGCATGTTTCTGTATACTTAGCACCTACTTCTTACATGTCTATGACTGGTACATTAGATTAACCATGTCCTCGGTTGTTTTAGGGGTTAATCTAACCTTGTACTTTATTGTACCTCTGATCCTTTAGACCCTTAGGAGTTTCTGATTGTATGTCTATATGTGTACCTGCCTGCTACATGTCCGCCCTCACATACTCTATATTTGTCCCTGAAATCCCATTACCCCTGTTTGTGATTGTTGGACTATCCTTGGTCCTTTGTGTGATGTTAAGCTTCTATTTACTTCTTCAAAACGGTTTACTTACTCACCCTTTCTCAAAATTGTTTCTTACTTAAACCCCTTTAAAAATAAAAAGCACTCTAACATATACTCTTAGAAGTGTAAGTTCAGCCCCCTTCGTGTGAGTACTGCTTTGGGGGCCCTTTTAGTACCCGATGAACTCTGAGACACAAGGCAGGCACTTCCCACACTGCACATGTTTAACTCTCTTTGGCTAAGTCTGGGTGTGAGCACTGCACAAGAGCCCTTGAGGTCCTTAGGGAACTTTGACACACCCGAACTATGAAAAGCGGTGAAACACCAAAGGCATTGAGGTTTGGAAAATCTGGTCCTAGTTGAAGGCTCCCTATAGAAGTAGCTTCTTATTTTTCCTTTGGTTGTGTAATTCATAATTCCCGACCTGTAATAATTTGTAAACAGATATTTGGGAATGGATAGTGAAAAAGGAAGGGTAGTTATATAGATTATCCATGTTAAAGGATAGGTACCATGCCTCTAGGTCTACATTTTCTTACGTGTGCACTAGAAATTCATGCTTAGGGTTGATTCTATGTGAGCATATCATGTATTAGATATCATGTTCCTTAGGTCCATGTCTAGAGTTTCAGCATCCTGTTATGGCATTATCATTTATCATATAGAAATCATGCTCTAGCATTAAATGTTAATATAAACCTGTTATTCATGTAAACCAGTTCTAATATCGCCTTAATGTTATGGTACACCTAGGAATCATGCTTACAATAATAATGCGCTAATAAATAAGTCATCCTCATACTTGCTGCATATCATGTTCAAATACTGTGAATTCATGCATTTAGAAATACTGCCTAGGAATTCTGCATATCACCCATTCTGCATCCCTATGTATGCATAATGTCTTAGGACCTCATTCAACACCTAGTCTAACTACTGATTGCATGAAAAAAGTCCCTAAGAATAATTTCACCACGTTTTTAAAAGAATTGGTCATAGTTCTGTATTTTGCAACACTTAAGTGCAGCATGTTTAGGCAAACTAACTTGTAATAGTTTCTTTAATAATCTGGATAATTACTGAGCATTGTCATGCCCTTAAGCAAGCTTTAGGTGTTAAATATATTAAAACTGGAAGCATACTACTTATACCTGCTGCTTGACTATTAATGGTTATAATCAGTAAGAAACTGATAAAATTCATCTTCCGAAATCAGTAATAAAGCTGCCTCACTATTGCATTCTCATCTAGGTATCATGCCTTAGGTTCTGAAGTTAATAAAGCCTTAATTGTGTTTGAGTCGTGCTAATCATGTGCATAATCTGTGGACGAATACATGGGCCTTTTATCTGCTCTTATTTGTTTTCCTTTAACTAAAGTCCTAATTGTTGTTGTTTGTCGCTTAGAATCTTGTCCTTTAAACCTAAGGGTCAACCTAGTACTTCCTTTTAGGATAGTAGTCCTAGCCTCCTCCAGGACTGATAGGATGGGACGGGTAATAGCACGCAATAGAATCTGTGACCAGCACACACTTCAATTACTTTCACAGGGTGGGAAGGGTAGAATATGGATATGATGACCGGTGCACTAATACCACGTGTAGCCCCTCTTCAAGGAGTAATTACCGGGTATTGCATTGATGTGAGCCATATTATTATAAACTTAGGATACTTGTATACGCCAGTGTTTTCTAAACATCTGCATGCTTAAGATTTAAATCCCCTCTTATTTGAGCCTTTACTTATTATTTGCTAGTTCTACAAATTCACGAAACCATTTGGCCGGGAACCACATTTGTAGATCGTGAGGGGTGCCTAATACCTTCCCCTTAGGATAATTTTAAGCCCTTACCCAAATCTCTAGTAAGCAACGTAGTTATAATTGAACCCTTACGTGCCTTAACGCACCGTTAAAATCGTCAGGTGGCGACACTTCAAAATATGCAAACCCCTTTCCCAAAAGGAAAGAGTTGTCCCAACCAATGTCATAAACCCGATACTCCGTGAGGAAGGAAAAAAGAGGGCGCGACAGTGACGAGCATTTAAATCATGTAAATCCATATAATAACAGTGGAAATGAATAAATCAAGTTAGAAATCTACAATTCTGAATATTTCATAAAACTCCGGTTTCCATTTAAAAATTTCGTACGAAAACCTTTATCCAACATTTATTATCAGATGCTCATTGTAAAGAAGAGTGAAAACAACCTTTTCATAAAATATAAGCCCCTCGGGCACAATATCACTCACAATAAGGTCTCTCGGGCAAGCCTATCAGGCACTCGTGACTCCACTATCAATATCTCATGCTCTCACTTAACACTCGTACTCACCATGTACCGTGAACACACATAACTACTGCGGCGGGCAGCCCACTCCACTACATTTATATATATATATATATATACTGCTACGACATGCTGCCCGATCCATATGTATAACATATATTGCTGTGGCGTGCAGCCCGGTCCATATAATAGCCGACTGCACTCACTGGGGCTGTACAGACTCCTGGAGGGGCTCCTTCAGCACAAGCACTATATCTGCTGCAGCCTGTAGCCCTATCCAATATGTTTATTGCTGCAGCGTGCAGCCCCATCCATATATATAAGATATATTGCTGCGGCGTGCAGCCAGATCCGTATATATACAATCTATATTGTTGCGGCATACAGTCCGAACCACATATAATAATATATAACATACACATTACTGCGGCGTGCAACCCATCCCATAACTATCCTTTCATACTAGGCTTTCGGCCTGACTCAGTCACCCTCACAAGCCACTTGGGAAATTATCTCAACTTACTGGACTCCGCCCAAAATACCTTTCAGAGTTTTCAAAGCAGTTTGATAACCGTGAAAATAACTACAAGTAGGAAACAGTAACTGAGTTCACAATTTACTAACAGGATAGTCGTAGAATAGTGTATAAGTACCCCTAAGGGTATAAACAGGTCGGCACAAGGCCCCAAACATGGGTCACAGCCTATAACAAGTATAAACTTCTAAAAGACAGGATAGCGCAAGGTTTCAAATTGAATACGCGGCTTAATAGTCACTATGGGACGGACCAAGTCACAATCCCTATCGGTGCATGCCCCCACGCTCGTCACCTAGCGTGTGCGTCACCTCATTTATCAACACAATATCAATAACGAGGCGTCATACCCTCAAGTTCAGAGTTACAATCGGTACTTACCTCAGGACAGCCCAAAAGATACTCCGCGATGCGCTTGCCCCTCGAATTGGCTCCCAAATGCTCTTAATCTAAGAAAAATCAGATTAACATCATAAATATACGCTAGCGGAACAAAACCCAATTGAAATATAAATTTTTTTGCATAATTCTCGAAATTCGACCAAACTCGAGCCCTGGGCCCATATCTCGGAATTCGATAAAAATCACAAAACTAGAATTCTTATTCCCTTACGAGTATACCCAGACCAAATTAACCAAAATCCAACCTCAATTGCTCACTCAAAAGACCAAAAGAATTTTCAAAACTTTCTTCCCATTTTTCCCAATTTTTCCTACTTCAATTCATCAAATTGGATGGTGGAAATCAAGACAAATTTATGAAATTGAACCAAAAATGACTAAAGAACACTCTTCACAAGAACCACACTGAAAAGCTCATCCAAAATATCCTTCACCCGAGCTCTCTAATTAAAATATTGAGTTATTGCCAAGAATCCCTGAATTTAGAACTTAAAAATCGTTCTGCAGAGGCCTCTTTCTTCACTGCTATCGCAGAAACTCCCTCGCGATCACGAAGAACAATTATGCTGCCCCATTAAAATACACTACGTGATTGCAGACATTCACACGCGATCACGAACCATTATACGTGATCGCGAAGAACGACTCAGCCCCCCACGCGCCCCTTCAACTCTACGCGATGGCGATCGCGACCTCCACCACGCGATCGCATATAACAAGGATCTTGCCATCCCATTCTAGGCCTACGCGATCGCAAATACCCTCCCGGGATCACATAGAAGGAAACCAGAAACTCACACCAGCAAATTCTACCCAGTTTTTAAGGCTAGGAGTTGGTCTGTTAGCCAACCGAAACACGCTCGAGGCCCTCGGTACCTCAACCAAACATACCAACATATTCCATAACATCATTCAAACTTGGTCGAGCCTTCGAAACACCAAAAACAACGCAAAAACACCAAAATCATATCAAATTCAAGCCTATGAAGTTTTCCCAATGATGCCGAATCCAACCAAGACACCTCCGATTAACCTGAAATTTTGCACACATATCCAAAATGACATTACGAACCTGCTCCAACAATCGAAATTCCATTCCAACCCCTATAACCTATTTTCCACCGCCACTCGAAAATCGCCAAAAACTAACTTTCGTCAATTCAAGCCTAATTCTACATCGGATATCAAAACTTCATTCCAAACGCACTCCGAAGTCCCAAATCACCTGACGAAGCTATCCGAACTATAAAATCCGCATTTCGAGGTTGTTTACCAATAAATCAACTCCCAGTTGACTTTTTTAACTATGAAGATAATTTAAGAGACTCAGTGTTTCAATTCTCACCACGACCACTCGGAACCCGAACCAAACGAACCAACACAACATGAATAGGCTAAGAAACATATGATAAAGTTGAAATGGGGGAGATGGGCTCACCAAAAGACCGGCCGGGAAGTTACACATATATATAAATATAAATACGCGTATATAACGCCATATGGTCATGGGTCAATGTACATGTCTCACGACCCAAGCGGATGGACCGCGACAGGTGCCCGATTCCTACCTGTCGAACACCCTTAAGCATGTGACTAATGCATGAACATGAATAACTTCTACTGAATTACGAGCATAACATGTGTGAGGAAAACCTTTCCAAAAGACATATATACATATATGTGTGAAATACGTAGCGTGAACCAACAAGGCTACTATAGACAACTACATATCCAAAACTAGAAGCCGACAAGGCCACATACTACCAAACTATATATGACTGTCTACTGACCTCTAAAAAAATATACAACTTTACAAGGACGGGACTGGGCCCCATCATACCTATATATGTAAACAAAATTATCGTACCAAAATCAAAGCAACTCCGGATCAAATGGAGTGCACCAACTCTCGCTGATCAAGGATTCTAAAAAGGGGGACCGTCAGCTTGCCTACCTGCACCTGCAGTCATGAAATGCAGCATTCCCAGGTGAAAAGGAAGTCAGCATGAATAATATACTGAGTATGTAAGGAACAAAAATCGGTACATAAAATACATAAATGGAACATGGAATAAAGAATTCCGCATGTAAGTGTACATAGCTTTGTAAATCCTGAAACATTTATAATGTCATGCACGTGCGTATAAATTTCGTTTCATGCATAGGTATAGGTGTTAATAACACCATCAAGCCTATAAGGGCAGCACATCATGTCATCTCGGCCGCTGTTGGCAAAATCATCAACATATACCAGCTGATCATGTGGTGGTGCGTATATAACACCGTAACCTTTTCTCATATCCCATATATATATACATATATATAT